>JAPEIX020014733.1:0-12623 GCA_026122405.2 Zoanthus sansibaricus
ATACTAGTTTAAAAAGATGTGTTTTTAGACGTGTTTTAAAGTTATTAATGAATCACTTGTCCTAATGTCAATGGGCAGGGCTTTGGAGCTATCACTGAGAATGCTCTGTCACCATAGGTCTTTTGATTAGACCTGGGGACGACGAGGAGGCATTGATTTGCTGGGCGAAGACTACATAGTTAATGATACAAGAAAATAGCTAAGGTTTATTGGGTTATAGCCAATATAGGGAGGAGTTCGCGCCACTGCATGAGGACTGAAGTTTTTCCACATGTGATTTATTAGAACTCATAATGATAATTGAATAATCAAGATTTAGCGAGCGTAAATTTGTGAAACAAGAATAAACAAACAATATAATATCAAACTTAAACGTTTTAAAAACAAAATTAATCACTAATCAACAATTGATACAATTATAAGCAATATATATATGTCTTAAAATCAGTATTAAAAGAGATAACCCAAGAATTAACGTCTACAATCAGCAAAGATTTACAAGAGCCTTCAATTAATTTTGCATCTATGAACGAAATGCCGAATACGGGTTAATACGCTCTTCGTGTTTCCATTTATGAAAAATTTAACTCCAATAAATCCCTCAATCACTTAATTCAATTTTAAATCAATGGATGGTAATAAATTGCGTTAAACATTTGGAAACAATTATTGCTAGCTGACCTCCGGTCAGACTATAGGTTCTCAACCACATTCACTGGTCTTTGAAGATTTGAACTCAAAAATTGTTATCAACAATTCAAATTTTCTGTTTATAACTAGTGTGAATTAATCAGCAGAGAATTGAGTCGTTAAGAAACCATAAGCTTGGCTTAAACCGCCACAAATCCTTTAGCTTAAAGCCTAGGATTGTATCATGCTGGATTCATGGTTTAATAAACAAAAAAAATGAAATTTAGTTAATATAATATCGTTGATGTTGGCGTGTTGACGTTGTTTTGCTTGTTGCTTCATAAATACCAAGTAATCCAAAATGCGCTGATTTTCACTAATTCTTTTTATAGATATTAGTTTTCTTACAATAAAAAGGCAGAAATTTACCAACTCATAAGTTAAGAATGTTTATAAACTGATAGACACAAGGCTGATGGTTTAAAAATACATATGTGTAATCTTTTGCTTTAAAAAGTTATAATATATATAATAAGTATGAATTAAATAAACTTATAAATTTCTGCCATTGTCTAAAAATGAAAGCAAATACACGCTCTTTTTATAAGAACCAATTTATAAATTTTCCCGAGGTCCATTGTTCTTAATATTTTGGCTGCGTTTAGCCTCAATTTGTTGTTATTATGTTAATTTGTTTTTATTTCTATGAGCGGTTTGAAATGACGGGAAATCAAAACACAAAGACAAAGCTTTGAAAAACAAAGCTGATTGTCTGTATTTTGGGGAGATCTCTGTACATTTATCCAAGATTACTGATCACTGTACATTTTGTCCTCTCTCGCAGTCCTCGCCAAAGGCTGCAGAGGGCAATATTTTGTTGCCCATAGATTTTACAAGATTCGGTAAAATTTCTACTAGAAACATTTTCATTTTTTTCAACCTCAGCCTGAGCTTGTTCTTAAATTGTTCTTAATGTTAGGCCAATCTGAGCCTCATTAATTGTTCTTATAAAGTTGTTCTTATAAAAAAGCTTGTATTACTAGTTCCTTAATGTGTTAAACTTCAATGCTAAGAACATTTTCTCCTGTATTAGGTAAGCCACAGTCATATGGGAATCTACTGCTTTAAATGACTTCGATGCATCGGTGGCGGTCGTGATAAAACGAACTCTTAACGTTTCGTCGGTATGGTCTACCGGTATGATTCTAAGAACTTACTATAAATCTTAATTTCAGTTTAAAACTGGCAGAAAAACGAAAAAATTTTCAGCCTGAAGATACGAAAAACAATATTAAGTTTAACATCAAATTCATTCATTATGCGTTAATTTTGTTCGCCGAATAATTATCTGCATTTTCTTATTTTTCGCAGCTAGTGGCTTTCGCGGCTAGAAACTAACGAGAAATAACAAAATAAAACTGTTAGCTTGTTAACTCATCAACTTAGCAATAGGAGGCGGCAGTTATCTCTCTACTCTAAATTTTCTCTTCAGGAATGCAAGAAAGTTATAGCCTCGAGGGAATTTAGGGGAATGTGTTTTGGCCTCTAGGAACACGCTCGACTCATGATCGTATCACGTATGATATGTACCTACTATCTTTAGTTTCACAGGAGATTATGTAAACTGTTCTCAAGCTTTCTTTTAAAAACGCCAATTCTACAAAGACTAAAATCATTATGCATAAGACTATACTGATCGCAATCGGTTACTTTTGCAAACGCTTGGAAACAGAACACAGTATTCACTTCTGTAAATACAGATCTTGAACTTGAAATTGAAGTTCATTTTTTTTCTCGCCTTCTACTATAGCAAAGACGTTTTATAGGTCTGACTTCTTTATCTGTAAATACTTCTTTAAAGAAAAACGAGCATTTCTTATCTTTGAAAAAACTGTCAGTATAAAAATAATTATATGTAAAGTAAAATATGTCTGTCCATGGTTGCCAAAATTCAGGCTCACTATTTTTAATGGTTGATTTAAGGAGTAATGTGGCTATGTAGTGCCCATATCAGTGGCTTCCAGTTAGCTGCTAGCACGTTTGTGCAATCTATAACTGACTTTTATCATTTAAGTCACATCCACAAGCACTACTCTTTCATTATAACATATCATTATTGTATATTTATAATCAGACTATATTTATATATAATCAAGCATCATTATATAGTTGAAAAATTTATAGAGAGGTGATTGATTACCTTCGGAATAGTCTATGTATCATGCACATCAGAAACAGTAAAATTCAATCTTTAAAATAACACAGCTTTTCCAACTTATCTTGTTTATTAAATGCTTTATATCAAAAAATTTTTAGACCAAGGGTTGAATAAGCACAGCACATACATCCATTGAGTATATATCTGAACAGACATATATACCGTTCCTTACCAATTACCTAAACTGCATGCAATTCTACAATTGGTTTCCGTTAAATCCAGTGCAACGCTGTTTACTTGCTCAAAAAATCACATGTCGCACTTTTGTGCATTCATTAACATAGGACCTTAAAATGTTATTTTTGACTTAATAATGGTGTTTTCTGGCGCTAAAAAGATAGCGGTTTCAATTTAATTTTCATGACTTTAACTTTTAAAATTTTGTTGAAATAACTCTAAATTAATCTTATTATTACTGTTAAAAGCTAGGATATCGTTATAGTTGGCATTTTTCATCCGAAGCGAGTACTTGAGTATCTACATTGACAATTTTACAACCACAACCAAGCAAGCACTCTCTGGTAATTTACGAGCTATAATTTCAAACGTTAGAAGCACAGTGCATATATATTAATTCGTTTTCCTCAATTAAATATTTGGTGTGGTATCTAAGATTCCCATAAGCGAACAAGAGAGGCAAAATGATCATTAGCAATGGTATATTCCAAATGATTGTAAAGAGGTTTGTAAGCAGACCTTACATAACTGTATGTGATGATGCAGCCATTACTGTGTTATAACGTCATTAGAGGCCTGAATGTAGATTACAAAATATTTTGAGTAAGAAATTTTGAACATTATCAAAGGCACTATTTTCGCAATACCAAATCACTGTGATAAAACATCCTATGTATCATTTGAGCTGGTATTTCAACTTTCAGTGTTTTGTATTTTGATACTTAAATAGATAACACTCTTGCAATTTAGTTCGGCGAGGGTTGTTGTAGCATATTCCGAACAACAGTTTCTACTACCGAATCCTTGTAGTCCGTTTGGAATTTAAGTCTATAATATTAGTGTCATAAAAAGAAAAAAAAAATCTTTAAAATTACCATTTAGTTTGTACATTGGTTATAAAAATTGCTTTTGTTTTTTCCCAAACTATAGTTTTTGCAGTTTAAACAGACTATGTAAAAATACATAATTTTGACTCCTATGTGTTGTTTCAGCGCTTTCGTCTTCAGTTATATAATTTGCCACTGCAATAATCAATTTGCAAATCTTTTACTTTTAGCATTTGCTGGAGCATTATTAGCTTAAAAGGAATCAAACTCGTCGTATCAGACATTGCTGTAGCTGAGTACAAATGAGTCGGCAAATAAGAAGTTTTTAAATACTGAAACAAAATCATACTCGTGTCTTGCTTTCTTTCAAAAGGTACCGCAAACTATTCGAAAACTGCAGTCATTGCGATGATGCATGATACAACGTGGAATTTTCAAGCTGATACAAGTTTAAATGTGTACAGACAAATGCTACAACACAAAATGGCTCAAAAACGTAATGTACAGAAATAGGATAGATAAACCGGAATACAAATTTGAATTCCACAATTGATTTAGGTTTAGAAATATAATAATAGATACATCAAATTTTTTTTTAGTTTATTTAAAAAAAATAGTTAGAACTGCTTGTACTGCTCGCTTTATTTAAGCAAGTCTCAAAACTGTTTACAAAAGTCAAAAAAGATAACGATTTTCAAAGTGAACATCGTGTTGCTTGGAACTATCATTATAATTTCAAGGCAGCAGGATGGTTTATATCTAATAATGTTCAACAAGTTCTGTTACGTTTGGTATCGAAACCGCTAGTACATAGATTTGAAAAGGTCTACAAAGGAATGTTTGCGTGCGTAATAGTAAGTTTTTTCATAATGCCTCAGACAAATATCCGGTGTCAATTTCAGTGAGAGTAACATACACCTCCAATGGTATCGCGATACGAAGGCGCAAAAAACCCGAGTTTTCAAACACACAAAGCTCTGTCTTGTACTAATCAACGCCATTGCAATGTTCGCGGTGGATCTTCCCTGCAGTCTCCACGGGAATCACTCGTACTACATGGGGTCTTTACCCCTTGCAGTTTGCAAAGTTCAAAATGCAAATTCTACCCTACAGACTTGTTCCAGATTGCATGTTTTTAGGTTGCTAGCAGATGTGTAGCCCTAAGGTATAACGAACCTTGGCAGGGCTTTTACATCACCACAAACTCAAATTATGAATTCTTTCACGCAAGAAAATAAGCCCAAAAGAAAAAGCTAAATAATTTTAAAAACTGAAAACCTACCACGTGACGGTCATCCTTACTTTATTGAAACAAAGGTCCTTAAATTTTTCTGTTTTATTTTTAATACTTCTCGTAACGCCCACACTTCCTTTTTAACACCAAGTGAGGTTTGTTTGGGCAAAAATAACTGACTGATATTCCGTCATTGCACTGATATCAATTCAATTACAAGACATTATTTCCTGCTAAGTTCTTATCCCACCAGACCAAACTAGTTCTCTTTTTTAAAAAAATGTAAATTTTGAGAGAATTCTTTGCAGATATTGTTTGCTATGGATAGAAAGCTAGTTTGATGACAACTGAAAGGGAAGATGATCAAGGGTAAATGAAATTTCACAGAATGTATCTCTGAACTGGAGCTAAGCGGAAACGTTGCAAAGCTTTAACACATGAAAAAAACGTTGGCTTTAGTTTATCCTAGCCGCTTTATCGCTTATATTTTGACCCACTCAAAGCCGGTAGAATAATTTCACGAATTAAAAGAATCTCTGAAAGAATTCAAATAAATAGCTTACACAGACAAGAAGACTTAGCGGAACTAAAGTAAGCTAATAAAATTCCAGTAAGCTTTTTTTTTTTAACTCAAAACTTCTAATGCCACTTGCAAGATAAATTAACACTGAAATGATAACATCGAACCGTATAGATTATCCACAGAAAATGAATGAACTTGATGCAGCTACCTCTAAGTTCTAACGAACAAGATAGAAACACGACGATAGAATAGCTCTGTAAGCATCAAGCACAGGCGCTCTCATTTACCTTTTGACAAGCACTTTATTTTTGCTATCAGTGAAACAAAGCGCCGTTTGTAGTTCCTTTGCAAAGTTACCCGCAAACTCCCTTATACTTCAATAGTTTACACAGGTCTTCATGAAGTGTGGGAAATAAACACTTCTTCCTGATTTGCTAAATAAAAGCTTTCTGTACTAACTCCAAAATGGCTAAATAAACATTGTCTTCTCACAAAAATACTAAGTCCGATTTCGGCTTGTGTTAGATGTGGTTAAACATTGTGGCTAGTTTGCTAACGCCACAACTTTGTGATGCGTTACGCCTTAAAACCACAGAAAAAACCCCGCCATTTCAATTCTAAAATTTAATCTCTTTCTTCTTTCTAATCTACGACAACCATTGTGATTTTGTAATGTTGAGGAAGAATTCTGTAATCAAACTCCACTTTACATCATGAAACATTCTATTGAGTAATTGAGTCATTACAGAATGAAATACGATTGGACTTTTTTAATGCACCTAATTGCTCTAAATCACAAACACACAAAACAACTGATTTAGTAAAATACCAAACAAATAAACATGTGCTTCCCTGTTGCGTTAACTGACAATAAAGAGTATTTTCAGTTGCCAAATGCAAAAATGACAATAGGTTTGGGTCTCTTGCACAAGGAAACACAAAAAAAGAGCGCAGTTAACATTACTGCGAGATTTTCAGCAGAGACCAGGCTATCATCACGTTAAGGAAATATTAACGTCTGAAGTCTTTTCCTTCTCAGTGACCCCGAGATCTTGATGTTTTTCGAAAGAAGACGGATTAACCTTTCAGATGTTCTTTGATTATGTAAACAACAAACACTGGCATATTATAAAATCATATAAACAGATAGGTTTCCTAAACGATATGAAAACTACCATTCACCTTTGCACGTATCCAGCAAGCAGGAAATTCTCAAAGCGTTTAACCCTAGCTCGCTTTTAGTCTTACAATTACAAAGCAGATAGCATGTAAAGAACTCTGATTTCAAAGCCGGACTCTAGCTCTCTAAAGACTAACGCTAAGAGGCAATACAAGAAAAACTCTAAGTGGTATCACAATTATACAGATTATGATCGGCTAATCTATAAAGTACTTGTTTTTTATTTGTCTATAATATTTCTATTCTATCACGAAAGACGGGCTACATCACACTCAATCTTGAGCTAGGTTTCACGTGTGCTCTAACACTCGTGATTCGAAACCTCCCAAACCTTTGCATCTCAAACTGTCTTCCTTATAATCGGCGAGCAAAATGTTTAAAGATTTGTAGTTCCGGCAGACACGTACTTTTTTATTCGACCTTTGAGGAACTGAAGTTACATAGGATGAATTGGGTTTTTGGACATGTTGACTACAATTGTTGACCATTCAATTAGTTTGTAGTTCGGCCGCCGAGGCAGACGTAAACAACACAATGAAAACGAAACAAACAAAATAAAATTTACGAGATGAACATAGAAACAAAAATAGCTTAGATTTAAAAAAAAAAGAATTTAGTCAAAACTCTTCCCTAATTTTTGTGGTAATATATAAATCATTGTATTATTTTCTCTTAACGACCAAATCGTAACATAAAACAAAACCAATTATGATTGCCATCTTTCTTTAAGAACTGTTTTTAATTCTATTTGCTTTTCAAAAGGATTGTTCGATGGCCCACTTATTTGTTAATCAGTGTTTTGATCTTTTGTAAACTATACTGAAATGCGAGGTTAATTCAATTTAGATTCTAAATTGCTAACAATAGATTTTTAAACAGGGTTGCATGAAATGCATTTATCTTATTTATTGTTTCAATTAATGACGAACGTGTTTTATGTCTTCAAAAGTTAACGGTCGCAGAGACGTTCAAAGTTAGTTTTTGTTGCTGACAGCTACATTCACGAGTTGTGTTTTCGAAAGTCCACGTTTTAATGAAGCTTAGTTTCTCTTCAAGAAACACAAAAGCTTTTTTAAAACACAGTGCCGTGTAAATTTATCGCGTTGTCGCAAAGTTGGTATAAAGAAATGTAACTACAGTACGCCCACAACAAAGGACTCAAGTACTTTTGATTTGTGTAACAACAATATAATACGATCATGTAAACGAAGTAAGGACCGCTTGTGAGTATTGACAATGGAAAGCGCAAAAAGTCTTTGCTGACAATCAGGTGACGTTTTGTGCTGCCAAACGTTGAACACGAGTGTATGGAACAGAATAATTTCTGTTATCGAGTAGTTCACCAACAGCAAAACCAACATGTTATTGAAATTTGAAAAAGCAAGAAAAATGCAAATAAATTAAGGAAATAAACAAAATTATTAAACTTAAACACAATATGAAGGATTTAGAACTGGCTGGATTTGACAAAAGCTGAACTGAAAAAAATTAGGCCACTGGTTGCTTCAGTTATCATGTAGGTGAGAAAAGATCAGGTCTCGTGGTATGGTGCGAGGAAGAGATTTGCTCGCACTGAAGCTTTCAAATAAATAACAATCACACAAATAAAATACTTTCTCACCTGAACTCTAGCTTCTGTAAGATCACATCTCAATGCTAGCTGTTCACGTGTGTACACATCAGGATAATGAGTTTTCTGAAATACCCGCTCCATTTCCTCCAGTTGGAAGGAAGTAAAAGTTGTCCTATTTCTTCGTTTTTTGCGTTTAGGCGTCGCGTCTCCGGAATCTGCCTCCATTTCCACGCAGTTTTCGGGACTTTGAACCATTTGTTGTGGTGGGGACGAACGGTTTGTGTACTTTCCTACAAATTTGAAATTGGCCCCATGTTCGGGAGACATGTGTTGTCAGAACCACTACACATTATATTACTACAAGCCATTGAAATTCAATTAGACTACATTTACATTTAACTCAATCAAAGCGTTTTCTTTTGAATGGCTTCTATTTCCGGGATAATGTTACGCCGTGAAAATAATATTTTAGAAAAAGAAAAATTTAATTGTTGAGTTACCGGCGTCGCTTTGTGAAGACGGAGCGGCAATAGACCCGCTGGATGGACCATGTGAAGACATTGGTGCTGCAGTCGCTCTGCCGTCCGAGCTCTGTGCACATGAACTGCCAAAGCTAACAACAGGAGAAGAGCTCATGGCTGATGCGTGATTCATAGTTGTGTTCGGCGCGGAATACTGCGCACTCTTGACTCCTGGCCCCATGGATGAGACGAATTCACTAAATTTCTCCATTCAGCTCCAGGCTAAAGACAGTTATTATTACAACTGATTTGATATTAGCTTCTTGAGAAATACAGAGGTGACAGGGAACTTTTCATTCAGCAATCACATGTGTAATGATTGTATGACAGCTTTGACAGCCGGCGACATTTAAACCAATCACAAACCATGTAATATCTATTATTTTTTGACGTGATGAATACAAACTCAAAACAATGTCAAATGCAACAGATTGAAAAGATAAGAGGTCCACTTACAGAAACCTAAAACCTATTCTATTGGCTCTTCATAAATAACAAGATGTCACAACACCCGAGATATGATCACATAGAAAAACATGTCACAAAACCATAAACAATTTTACATCTTTTTCTCTTGTGTAAACCCTTAGATTCGTAATACTATAGTTTGAATCGAGGTTTGTATCTCAATACTTTTTAAGGCATTTTTCGAGGCTACAACAGCAAATTCAAATAAAAAAGCGCAATACTCTTATGTCAAATTTTCTCCGCCTTTTTCCGGTTTCTCACCTCTTTGCTGCAAGGCACAATCCACCGTTGGGACAGTCTCGACATATCTCAATATTTCAGACCCGAGTATTTTTACTTTTTTCGTTAGCACAAAATTTTGCTGGTGGTGGCCCGCTCTTGTTAAACGCTACAATTAAGAGCTCATCTCCAATTTGTTTCAAGCTGTATATCGATAGCACTGCCATTTAATTAATTCAATTAAAACCGGGCGCAAGTTTCCTTGTTTGTTTCTTTTCTTGTTAACCTTTCTAATTCATACTTAGTCCTAGCGACAAGAACTAATATTTATGATTTGTCTAATCTTGAGATTGTCATCAACTCGCACAAGTCTGGAAAGACATGCGCGCGCCAAATGGACTGCGCTACGTTCAAGGAAACATACCAAATAAAAGCTATTGTCAAGCTTATTTTTGTGCTGCGAAATCATGTACCTAAAAGATCATTTTCTACCTAAGGCGCAAGATTTCCTTTGAATTCGCCGCACTGATCTGGAAAATAACAACACCTCCGTTTAGCCCACGCCGAGGTTGACTTGGTGATTGATACGTGAATGTTTACATCTCAGTTCCATTCCAGATGGCCTGGAGCGCCTATCATATGTGTAATAAGATATGTTAATGAGAAATATACTTCCCTGAGGGAGGGGGTGAAAATGCTTTTCCCCTCCTCATAAATTACGCTATCTTGTTTTTGAACACATATACTGTCTTTTTGAGCGGGCAACCAAGAGGGAGCCCGCAGACTAATTTTGACATGGCCAGCGGCATGTTATAGGGACTCGCCAGTTAGTTATAGCGGATTTTTGGACTTTCCACAGGTACGCATGGAATGCATGATCGATACGTCACGAAAGCTCGCCAGTTATCAAGGTTGTCAATAGCTGTACGTCAGAACCAAGAAAATTATTTGATCCAACGAAATAAATCTACCAGACCTAACAAATTACAAATATAACAGATAAAAATAAAAATAAATCTAACGGATTTAAAAAACGCGATGCATTGAAAGATATTTCAAAATGCATGCACTTCTTTACTATACTCAATTAGAAATAGACTATAGAGTAATGTAAATCATTCTTACGTAACGTTAAAAGTCCGTTTTTAGACCTTACATTTGAAACTGCAGCATGGCCGGCCCGCAATGTCTAACTAACGGTTCCACGGTTACCTCTACTTATATAAGAATATGAATTACTGTATGTATAAGAATATTGAAGCTGAAATTGGCCGCAAAATTTTACGAATATTTTAAGAACTAGACGCCGTACAGGCGTTTACTCGGTCTACTTAGTGTGACATGGAAAACTTCTCTTGGCATAAGAACCTCGGAAATGTAAACAATCACTTTTAAAACGCCTAAAATAAATCCAAGAGGCTCTTATTCTCTAATATTCTGCCTAGTTTGTTTGTTTAGAGATCTGTCGATTTCCCATATCCTTGTAAAAGTAAATTCTCCCCAGTATTGTACATGCTAAATTTGTTAAACGAAAAATATGCAAGAAAAAAAATGATTATTTTTGATTACTTAGTTCGGTAAAATCAAGTCATTTTTTCAAGAAATTTTAAACTGTATGCTAAAAGTTAATTAATCAAAATAGTATGTATGGCAAACACTTGTAAATCATTTATGATCCAGTACGGTCACACGAAACAACGGATGCAAGAACTTAGTATGTACGTGACATTCAACAATTTCGCTTCTTGATCTAAGTATTGTATCGTCGGGCTCCTATTGTCGTGTTACTCACCGTGTTGCTGTAAAAGTTTTACATAATCTCCGGGGTTAAAGCCAATAGCAAGTGGTACCAGGTACCATGCAATAATAAACAGGAACTATATATATTTATTGGGCAATGAAAAGTATTCATTAAACTTGTTTATCAACTCCCGGACACAAAATTCGCCATACATTGGTTTAACCCAAGGGAATTGCAGTCCTGGAAATAAGAGGCGGCCATCGGACATTGACCGACGATGAAGTTGATGATGAAGCAGGAGACGTTTTACAACATTGTTGAGTTGCTGCATAACATTTTATAGCCTATTTCGTTTATTTCTGAGAGTACCTGTTCTACAATATTTGAATGACTACTGAAGAAGTTATTTTTCGTTGTCTTAAGCGAACCGTTGGAGTAATTTTGTTTTCGGTCAGTAGTTGTTAACTTCAAAGGAAGATTTTTATGCTGATGTTTTTTGTCAAACCGCCTATATTTTACTATCTATTATTGATATTACAAGCAACAGAAATGCGAACAAATTGCAAGAGAAGAAAAGTGAGAGCTCGGTGATTGAAAGATAATTAAAGTCAACCTTTTGTTTCAGGTTATGTCCGACCAAAAGTTTACTTTGTCTGACCAAGATGTTGTGTTAGTAGAACATATGTCCTTTCAAGTGCAAAAAATTATTTCCAGCCCTGGAATTGGGACTGGCTGACTGACTGACTGATTGATTGACAGACCGCGGGTCAATAAGGCTTTGTTTCTTTGATTTAAACTTTGTAAATAGAAAAACGATTTTAAAAAAATGTTATAACTAAAGCATTTGCTGTTAGGTCCTGACAAGTCTAAAAAGTAAGTATAAAAAAAGTTGAAAAACAACGAGAACAAATTTTAGTAACTGTATTTCGATTGGCCACACCAATCTTCATCAGGTTATATTGAATATTTCTTCAAGAAGGAGGTCAATTTTCCGAGAGTAGACTGGATCGAGAACGACGTTTTTGGCACCATTTTTTAACTTAAAGGGGCACGCTCAACCATGAGGCTTTGCGGACGAGTGCTTCATCGGCGCCTTTTTCTGTAATACACAAATTCAACTTTTTTGCTGTCTTCAACAATCCAGCTATTTCATTGCAATCTTAAAGGAAAGTCCGTTTTATTTATTTTCTAAAGTTTCTTTGATTTTTCAGTGATTTGTTCCCAGTGTTTTTGCGGAATAGAAAAATAACTAGCGGTAAACTAGTTTGAGCTGCGTCGGTGTTTCTAAAGAAACAATTTAGTAATAAAAATG
>JAPEIX020014807.1:0-12623 GCA_026122405.2 Zoanthus sansibaricus
TGGTGGTGTCAGTTTATCGATTTGTTAAAATTTGAAACTCGCCCCAGTCCCCTGCTCAACTTCGGAACGGCCAATATATATTTTTAAAAACTTTTAAAAGAAATTAAGTTGTAAATTTTTAGTTTTTAGCAGCAGTTTAGATTTATTTTTATAATTAGTAGTCCAGTGGATTTCTCTATTGATATCGCTCAGAGAGAGGTTTAACAACCATCTTGGTTCAAAGTTTGAACTTTGAAAGGTGTCAGATGTGGGCAGACCTAAAAAGGTGAGGTTTCTTGTTTAAATATTAGTTACTTAATACTTCTTTGCACTGAATATTTATCTCTTAAATTTACATTTTAAAACCTTGATCAAAAATGATTTCTTAAAACATAACGAAGCGAATATTAACATTACAAGCTGACGTTTCGGTGTCATCATGACACCATTCTCAAGCCAAAGTGAGTACTTAATGCAAAGATTTGGTTTCTTTAGTCTCTACAAATTAGCATAATAACAAAGGATCACATGTTATTCAAGTAAATACCTTTGCATGAATCGAGTCATGATGATGCTAAAACGTCGGCTTTTAATGTTAGTATTCGCTGTTTTAAATTTACATTTTATTTTAAAATTGGTAGGAGAAAATAAAGAATCCCTGGCCCTTAGCCAAGACATAATAGATTATACTGAGGCAAAATAAATATTTACTTGGCTGTGCAAGTACAGTGTGCGTGGACTCTAGGGGAACCAGGCAAACTCCCCAGGAAGTTTTGGAAACTTAAGAAAATACATCAAATTTATAAAATCAGTGCATGTACAACATGTACAAATTGATAATTTTTTCCAAGTAAATTGGCTTGAATGTGGATCGCACAGGTCTCTGTTGCAGAGAATCACTTCGAAAGAATTAAATATTATGTATTTCATATAAACATTATTATTAGTTAGAAGGATGGCCACTAATGATCTAATGCGTATTTTCATTGCTAATAATTATATTAACTTACTTGTGTTAGCACACTATTGGTGACACTCTGCAAGTTAAAAGAAATTCATTGAAATTTGCCAACATGTCATATTCTTAGATTATTTGATAGCTCGATTCTTTTTTAAACCTAAAAAAACGTTTTCATCTTGTTTGTACATTAATATTTTGAATGAAATTTAATACAGCTGCTCACTGTATAAAATCCATGCACATGACAGAACTGATCACATGTGATTTTGGTTTCTCTGTCAACATTGCCACAACCAAATGAATGTAACTTGTTCACCACTGGTGTATAATTCGTGGCAAAGTTTGAAATATGGGTTTCTTATAAGTGTACAGCCACACTGCACTTTGTGATGTTTGTGTTCAGTTTTTTTGCTCTATTTAATAAAATGGAACTTTAGACCCTTTAATGTGTAATATCCTGAATACCGGATTGACAATCCCTGAATTAGTTTGTTTTATGGTGTTGAACACAGGAAGTGATAATATATGTAGATTTCTAGCTTTCACTAACAAGATGGTGATGTTTACTTCATTGAGGAGCCTTCCTGTTTTGCCCAGTGTGAAAAAAAAAGTTTAGTTTAGTTTACTAGTTTAGTTTGCAGAAATATATGTACATTTACAAAATTTCTTTAGAAATTTCTCTTTGAGGATCTGAGGCAAAAGAAGCCCACAAGAAATTAAGAGGCTTATATGGATGTGGGCTACCTTTTAAATAATGATTTTAAATTATATCCTAACGACATGCTATTTAACACTATATTACACGAAGTATGAATAAGATAAAAAAGCAAGCACACAGACAGGACATAAATAAATAATAAACAATAAACAATACTTTATTTAACATCAATTGCAAAGGAAGTGGTTGCCCATTCTTCCTAGCCAGAGGCTAATGTTTAATTGCTGGACGGCTCAGATCTTGGCATGAAAGTTAAACTTGCAAAGGGAGGAAAACCGGAGTACCAGGAGAAAAACTCTCGAAGTCAGATTAAGATCGACAAATCTCAGCCCACGTGCTGAGCCTGGGAATCGATCATAGGTCATACTGATGAGAGGCACAACTGATGATCACTACGCCAACCTGACTCCCAGGACAAGCACAAGGACGCAACAAAGCAGCAAGTATAGAAAAAGGAAAATTTAATTCAGAAGAAATACTTTTAGTTTTGAATTTAAAGTAATGAGATAAGAAAATATTTTTGGTATTTGAATATCAATAGGTAAGGAGTGAAATAATTTTGGTCCACAAAAACGAATGCTAAACTGTCCAATATTTGTTCTACAGTAAAATAAATTATGTGAAATGAATTAGAGTTTCTAGTATTAAAGTATAAGAATCAAGCTGATTAGTTAGTCAGGGTTTTCCTTTTCAGCCAGCGACTGGCGATTTTCGCCATCTGTAAATCGCTTCGTCAACTGTTATTATCACAAAAACATCCTTGCAAACAAGAATGCAAACTGTTGATAATAAATTTATGTGGAATGGATTGCACTACCACGCCCAACTTCTCTGCCTGTTCAAAATTCATCTACTGCTACTTCATTTGAAAAGGAAAACCCTGGTTAGTAAGAACATTTTGTTGAACAAATTAGGAAGGAAATCTTTTTTGAATAAATAAATTTTTTACGTGAATTTTATAGTGTAAAAACTATAAATACTGACAGTGAAACTTTAAAATTTTCAGCTTTTTAAATAAAGGTTCTGTATTGGTATCGAAATCACTTTTAGACATAACTTGAATTACTTTCTTTTGTAATAAAAATATACTGTGTTTAGATTTGAAGTGTACCGTCGTTGATCCCCACACAGTAACACAATAAACAAGGTAGGGGTAAACAAGCTAGGCTATAATAATATTTTTATATATTGTAAACGTGAATAAGGATGACAAGGAATGGCAAAAACTCAGGCCTCGTCCACGTCCTTGTGTGGACGGTGTAACTAGTGTGGAAATCATTCCAAGTAGGAATGAAGCATGAGCCACTTGGACGCGGCAGTCTGCCATCTTGTATACTCACAGTTGAATAGAGTGGAGCCTGGTCATGTTGTTGTAGTGACATCATCGTTTTCAGATAGTTTCGTTTTCACCGTCCACACTAGGAAAACATTGTTTTCAAACAGTATCGTTTTCAAATCATTCTGCTCTGGAGAGCGTTTTCGGATTGATCTGTTTTCAGTCATCGTTTTCAGTGTTGTAGTGTGGACAATAGTCGTATCCGGAAAAAAATAGTTCCGTTTTCGTTTGAAAACGGTGTAGTGTGGACGGGGCCTCACTTTAAAATTAATATTACTCCAATGGACTTAGGACATGATAGAAAACACTTCAAAATTATACTGGTTAATAGGTTCTTCTCATCCTACACAAAAAATCTGAACTAAGTTCCCAGTTGGGTGCTGAGTAAATCTAAAGCAAAGCAAGGTAATACATTAAATTTTTAAACAAACCAATCATATCAGTCTCTGACCCTTGAAAAAATTTTTTTATGAATTTCAAATGAGTGTTATTACCCCTTCAACAAAAAGCCAAAGATGAGAGACGGCACACACACATTGCCATCTTATGACATGTAACATTTTTGTCAAAAATTAATAAAATACAGAAAAAGTGTTCCATTTTATGCACCATACAAGGTGTTTTTTTAAAAATCTCATCAAAAACGCTTCATTTAAGCTATGCCCCTAATAAAAATTCCATGATATTCCATGTCTGGAAAATAGAAAAATTTCATCAACTTGTTAATTTTCAGGTTATGACCGCACACTTCTGAATAAAAGTGCTATGATCATTGAGCTATGCTCTGTTACAAATACCAAAAATAAATCATTGTTAACTTTGTAAAACATTTCATTTGGATCATCAACTCTCTTTGAAAGAATTATTACTAATTAAAAATGATTTTGAAAGTAATTTACAAATTAAAATGTACAAAAATAGCTCTCTTTCATTTGTTTGTTATTTTTTCAACTTAAATCAATTAAATTATTACACACAACAAAAAATTTCACGTATTATAATTAAGTATTAAACATTAAATTCACTGCTGCAATTAGCAAATTTCCAACTTGCAACTCAAGTATATTTATTTATTAATTTAGTATATAAATAAAGTTAAAGTTAGAAATTCAATGTATAAGTCATATTTTTGTATCTTTACCGAAATTGACATCAACTAGATAAAAATTATATTCACAAAAAATGACTGCCTCTGTATGATGATTGCATATTAACTTATAAAAGCCTTTCAGTAATTGTCACATCAATTTAAAATATTTTATTGATACTTAGCTTTTATATCAATGATGTAGCTTGTTTAGTTTTAAAAAAATTTTAAAAATGGGAATAACATTATTAACAAAATTTAACTTCTACAAACATTTAGTTGAAGTCTTCAAACACATCATCAAAAACAAAGCAAGAACTGATCAATCTTTACTAAATACAATATTTATAATTATTTTATCAATCTATTACCTCACTAAGTAGAAAGGCAGCAGAGCATGCGTCACCGTCTGATAATGGTCTACCTTCATGAAATAAATCTTCTAAACTATTGTTCCAACTTGCATTGGCCGAATAAGATTTCCTTATGTGACTGCAAGGAGAGTGGAAAATAAGTGGTTAAACAAATTTTTCATTATTTTATATCATAAATGCTCACTTTTAAGTATAATAAATATTACTTTTCATTCTTATAAAGGAGAATCCATGATGCTCTGATACACAAAGGTAGACTGACAATGAAGTACTCTCACTGATCTTCAACAAACACCTTAATTGTACCATGAAAAAAACATTCAAGCATAATATAAAGATAGGATTTATGAAAGTATGTTAAATGATTAATTTTAATTTTAAAATACAACTACAACAATAGAGAACAGAAAAATGAGGTTAAAACCAAGAATAAGACAATTACTACTGTATGGTTAAGATAGCAACATTCACAATTCACAGCAAGTTTTTCATCACAATAAACAGCCATAAATCTATTGTTTGTCATAACTACAACTTGAAATTGTTGCCTGGTGTTAAAAACCATTTGAAAAACAAACTTCAGTCACTTACTTAATACTGTAAGCATTATCCATCAAGGGAATGTTTGAAGCTACAGTCAAAATAATTTTACTGAGCAGAGTTGAAGCAGATCCAATATCATCTTAGGAATGTGGCTGGTTTTCACATTAGTGTCAATTAACTTCACCATCACATGACACAATTGCATTAGATGATATTGAATTGCACATTAATCTTGTGTTTCTCAAATTACTGTTGGATGACAGGTCACACAACATAATAGTGTTACAGTAGTAAATGAAAAACTTATAAAATTATGTACAAATCAAGACATCTCAACCAGTAAATTTTCTATAGTCAACTTCTGATGAATATTAATTGATCAGTTTGTAAAATCTTTAGAGGCTTCCTAATTTTATATTTTTAAACACTGATAAGAGAATGTTAGTTTTGATCAGGAGTCACTTACTACGTTGTTTTGCACTAGATCCTTCAACTATGGTTTGAATATAATAATTTTATTGAAATAACATATTTTCAAAAAAACATGTCAATGACAGTAATTACAAATGGATTTGAATGTTCATAAAATAAAGGGCATGGTTTGTGCAGTTGAATGATCTCTGCCCTCCCTCACTGACTTTTGAGAAAATATTGATGATAAACCGGGAATTTTTTTCAAGTGGCCACAAGTAAAATTTTTTTCCAAAGAGAAACCCTTGTTTTAACTTAATATTTACAATAGAAAGTTTTCATTATAAGCGAGGATAATAAATTCCCACAATTAAAGAACATATAAACTGGGTTTGAAGTTAAGGTAGTCAGCTTCATACAATAACTGTAGCTAGTCCACCTATTGTCAGTACTATGTAGTAACATTTAAGTTGACTAGTAAACTTGTCTTCAAACTAATCAAGAGTTTGTATACTGAGTTTTGCTTGGAAATCAAGACATCTTCATTGATACAATAATATGTCAAATAAATTTTATTCTGCTGCAAAAAATCGAAATTGCTTAAAAAAGTCAACATCTGGGAATAAACAGTCTTTTACATTGTATAATAATATTGTATTCTCCATGAATCAAATTTCATATTCTTGCTTTTAAATTCTTAATGACTAGATTATTAAATGTGTTTGTCAGATTGTCAAACAAACAAATTTAAATTAAAATAAAATTATGTTGTACATCCATAACATACCTTGCAGTTTCTGTAGCTGACATTAATGAATTTAATTTCCCTTTTGGTGTACTATAACAAATTATAGACATATTAGCTTGCTTATGATAAATGTCTTTACATAATCTCTATTAGCTCAGCCTGTAAATTGTACCAATTAAACTAAATAAGTGAAGAAAAAGGCTATTAGAATAAAAAGAAAAGAAAAAATGGGAAAAGGTATATGAAAAAGAGAAAGGGAAAATAAAAAATAATATGAAAAAGAAAAAGAAAAGAGGAACTGGAAAAAGCCAGACGAGTCACAAATAAGACTAAATGGACAAATAAAGCAGGAAAAAATAAAATTTAATAAATTAAAATAAGGAAAAGGGGAAAGGAAGACTTTTCTTATATCAAGTTTGAAATAAAAACGTGTACTATATATATTAGTATCAGTATGATTATTTATGCTGATTTTTAAACCTTCAAACTTCTAGAAAGGTTCAAATAGATGCCCTTTGGATTTTTCTTTCATTTTTTTGCAAATTAAAAGTGGTTCAGTGTTGCTAAGCAAAATTTCAAAAGCTATTTATGATGAATAAATATTAACCTGAATAAAAAATTTTCACACTTGACTTTTTAAAAGTGAAAAGATATTCTGGAAAAACACAAAATTGAATGATACTTTCAAACTGAGATATCAAACCATAATTGAGCCTCTAGTGAGCTATGATGCAACTACTGAGCCACAACTGAGGTGTGAAGCCACAACTGGGAGAACAGGACACTTTTAGTGGGTCTATTCTGAGGAGTGACAACTCTAACCAACTGAGCTATGAAGCTACAACTGGGAGAGCAGGTTATTTTTAGTGGGTCCACCAATGCTACTCTGAAGTGTGACAACTCTAACCAACTGAGCTATGAAGCCACAACTGGGAGAGCAGGTTATTTTTAGTGGGTCCACCAATGCCACTCTTAGGTGTGACAACTCTAACCAACTGAGCTATGAAGCCACAACTGGGAGGACAGGTCACTTTTAGTGGATCTATCAATGCTACTCTGAGGTGTGACAGCTCTAACCAGCTGAGCTATGAAGCCACAACTGGGAATTTTTAGTGAGTTAATTAATGTCACTCTAACCTCAAAGATTGCTCATTATACAATGGTACAAATGTTAATTATCATAAACATTTATAGTACTTTTAAAATGTTTCTAGGTGCACCAAAATCTAAGAAACATGTAATACTATTACTAACAATAATGTCTTACAGAATAAAATTTTCATCATGATTCCTCAACAATGATATGAAAGAGTTTTTGATTAATAATTTAAATTATCAGAAAAAAACAAGTTTAACAAGATACCTGCTAATAAAAGGCCTGCTAGAATGTCGTCTAGATGACCGGTGTCTGACAGATGACTGGCTACTTTCAAATGTTGTTTCACTATCAAAACCTTCTCCAATACCTTCCAATTCCTCTGACTGTCCCTCCTCAGATTGATATTCACTTGTGTCAGATGTGCATGATCTGTCCACTTGCACTGCTGGTGCATTAAATTTGTGTTTAGTCCTTGGCCCATTAGGTGGAGGAAAGGTTGAATATTGCCGCACATTTCTTTCAAAACTTGAGGGTCTCAAGTCTTCATCATCAACATCTCCACAGTAATCATTTGTCGATGTTGTACTATAAGTACTATCTCGCTAGACAAAAACAAAGACACAGGTGGCAAGGATTGCTTAAATAAAGGGAGATTTTTGTTGTATATACCATGTACTTAATACAATAGACATAAAGAGTATAAAGCAAAAAAATTAACTACCTGGTAACTTAGATTTGAATTCTATCTTCTCTTGTGAAAGATGTTACTCAGATAAGAAAGATCTCCTTAATATTCAAAAAGACATTTTTTTTCTTAATAGGCATAATAGATATAATCTATACATAGTAACAGCTATTGTTAATTGTCAAAGAGCAGGAAAAAAGCACAAGGATGACAGAACTGAGCTGTACAAGTTCTGAGGGCCAGCACTCTCATTTTACTTTTTGAAAAAAAAGCTAAAGTATCTCAATGTGTACGTAGGTGTGAAAACTATTCGAACATAAAGAATTTTCTTGTAACATTTTGTTCTGTCAATTAAATGTTTCTCTTTTACAGCAATCTTGTAACATAAAATGTCTTTGATGAAATCAATTAGCTGCTGTTTGTTCACCATGCTGCCTTGATGTCACAAGGTTAACACACTATAATTGGTCCAATGGAAGACCAAAGGCCTCTATAAATCATAAAATCTTATGTCTCTCCAGATCACTCGAGAGTTATTTCATCTGCCTAAACCTTGCATGGCTCTTTGATGCTATTGCCTACTAGCCAATCACATCTTCACTCGCCTGCCTCATTGGTGGTTATATATAACCCACCTCTTATTATCAGTTTCCTATGTTCTAAATTGAAAGCAATGAATCAAGGGGCTCTAAAGGGAACTGAAACACTTTTTGCTCCTTCAGACCAACAAAGTACAGACAAAGGTAAAGAAACTTTCATGCAATTTGCTACTTTTCACTGAAAACTTAAGGCTGGTTCTCACTAGCGACAGAGTCAGAGTTGTAAGAGTGTTTATGACCCAGTGAAAATCAAAGATCGGAGTTGTAAGTGGAGGCATAAGCTTAACAGAATTGGAGTCGGAAGAATCAGAACGTTCCCATTTTCTTCCAACTCCATTCATGACTCCATATTCTACTTCTGACTCTGACAGTTTGATTTACAGTAGATCATATCGCTCTGCGCTTCTGATTACGACTTAGACTCTGACTCCGTTGCTAGTGAAAACCAGCCTTTAGAGCTCAATATATACTTAAAACTTATCACATAGAATATATTAAAGAAACTCATTACATTAATTAGTTGATGAGTTTAATTCACCAACACAGTTGAGGCATAGACCTGTATTATATAGATAGATAGATACTTTATTAAAATACCATTATAGCCGAATGGCTGGATTACGGAGTTTTTACAAAAATTGGGGTTAAAGTACACTTTTTAAAAAGAAAAAAAAAATACAATAGAATAATTGGAAATATCTAAAAACATGAAAATCTAAAATAAACATTTTGCAGCATTTGCAATAAAAAAACTAGATTGGAAACGTATAAAAAGTATTTTATTTATCAGTTTTAAAAGTTTAATGGAAAACATGTTTTATTTTCTTGAGCCATCTCAAACAAAAATCCTGCTGATCACCATTTTTTTACTAGTGACATATTACAGATTTGATCTTATAAAAATTAATAAACAATAATTTAAATTTTTAACTTAGTATTTCAATTTTGGCAAATTCCAGCTCAAAAATAAGATAGCATAACCTCAATTTTACTAAAATCATGCATGCACCCTCACAGTATTTTAAGACTGAAACATAAAAAAGTGGAAAAAATATTTTGCGAATGTATTCCAATGTTTTCTAGACATAACTAAACAGTTAGCACGTTAATTAGTAACTATACAAAAAAAATTGTAATATTGTATTATTTGCTATTAGACTGTCCTACAACAATATATCAAATATACATTTTTAACACTGTATATGTCTTTCATTTCGAAGAATGTTGAAAAACCAAAAGATGTTTAATTACTTTTATTACTGACTTTAAAAATCTTGCCTTACCGTTGCCTCATAGATATATTTCTTGAGAAAAAATTAATTTTGAAAATTTATTTAAACATAAAAAAATAATTAATTATAAAATGCCTATATTAACTTTTCTATTTTTGTCTACACATATCAGAAAACTTGACAGTGGTCAATATTGATGATACAAATATTGATCAGAGCTTTCCAAGTTAGAACTTGCATTATGAAAATTTTGAATTATTTTTACTTATTGCAAAACTGGAGGAAAATGTAAAAAGGAAAGATATAAGTTTGAAAACAAGTTATAAAAACAAACTATTATCTGGTCAACATAATCCAATACAATGCTTTTAAATAATAACCAAATTTACAATATAGAAGTCATTTATCTTTATTTTGGCCTTTGAAAAGGGGTATTTTTGTTTTGCTTAATGAAGTTATTTATTAACGTATCGAAAATACTGCAGTAAAAAAAAATTCAAATTTCCAATTTATACTTATTTACTTTTTAACTCTTAACTTATTGGTGAAAATAAACCCCACGGCAAATGTAGAGTTGCTCTGCAGTATATGTAGATATATTGGACCCTTGACAAATTCTGCATGACCGACCTCGACAAAGAAAGCAGCGAACACAATACTTTATTTTGATGCAAATGAGATGCAGTTACCAACCACGCAAATACGGCTATTGTAAAAACATTCAAATTCGATCCAGTCAGTTCCAAGTACAAGAGATCGCAATGTAAATATTGCACACTTAACGTGCTAAAACCTGCGGCCGTTACATAAAATTTAAATATCAGTCGAATTTCTACATACAGCATCTAACACATACTTACTTTAGACTTTAAACCCTGGAATATAATAAACCAAGATTTTCTTAAAAGGAAGTTTTGTTTACCTCATAACAACTATCTTCTCCTATGTGTTCATCCGCCAATAATTTATTTTGCAATGAGAGTCCGTCGGGAACATCGCCATAATATTTTTCTCCATTTGTTCCTGCAAAAATTACTCGATTTTAAAATTTTATAAAGTTTATCCGTGGTTTAATTTTGGAAGATACCGTACCACAAGTTTCAAAACAATTTTATCATGAAATATCTATATATATAGCTGACGATACAAGTGAGGTCCTTGAGGGTTTTATACAACAAACACAATTACGATTATAATATATAATCACCACACATTTAATAAAATCTCTTGGCGTTTTCCACCAACTTGCCAAAACCTTACCAAGAAAATCGTGAACCCCGTGACAAAATGCTTCGAAGCTGATTTTCCCTTGACCTTCTGGATCCAACTTTTCCACAAGGTTTATTATTTCCTGACAGGGAGAGAAATATTTCCAAGAGATTTAAAATTAACCTTAAGGCTCAGAAGTGTTGTAGCGGTGATAAAATCATGAATGTAAAACGTTATTTAAATGAAAGAACCCACTTTTTACTTGAATGAAAGGATTACACAATGAAAATAATGCAATACAAGAATCGACTGGTCATGAACCCAGACGACAAACTTTCTAGCAGCATGAATAAAAATTCAACGAGGAAGCGCTTTTTGACTTTTACAAATATCTAGAAAATCATAAAATATATATATTTATATATTTCATGGAAAGCAACTGTCACAAAGCACTAAACAAAATAACGCAATACAAACTGAATGAATTCGCAGGTTACGCAAAATCGGCGTCTAATCACGATGGTTACATAGAGCTCTAGCTTTAGTATGATGGTCAGCTTTACACTAGTTCTGTGAGAATATAGTAGGCTTACTTCACGACCATAACCCCAAAAGCTATTAATCAATTTTTCTGCTGTTTTTTCCTGAAACCAAAAAGTAACATTGAAAATAATATTCTAATAACTCACCTGGAAACCGTCCTCGCTCGAGTGTTCTTCCCCGAGACGAAGTAAATCTTGTGTCTTCACAAAGCCATCACCATTTTGATCGCAAGCTTCGAAAACTTGCTTAAGCTGTTCGATATACTGGACAACTTCTTCTTCCATAACAAAAGGAAGGTAAAAAATAACTTGAGGCAGCCAAAGTGCCTTATCTATCCTTCAAAGGTATCATATCTTTTCTATCAAAGAACGAAATTGTAGGATTTGCGACACAGCGTTCTTCCCTCCACATTTGATTGACAACAATGATCACGTGGTACAAGCATTACAAACCCAGTCAGCCGGACATTTCCGTACAAACTGGTATCGAAACATAACAATAATAATGATAATAAGATAATAATGATAAATAACAATACGAAAAAGAAGAAAAAGAATGATAACAATATTAATAAAAATGAACAGTTTTAGTTTTCTTTTAGACTCCTATAAATGCTTCTGCTGTATTCAGTATATCTATCTATATTAATATATTATTTTCATTTTTTTACCATTTATAAATAGCCTGATAATAGCCAGCAGAAATATTGCTAAAACTACAAATTTACGTCGTCGTCAGTATTGGCAAATATTGCCTTTGCTTTAATGATTTAACTTTTAGATAATTTATTGATAATAACTTATCAGAAAGAACCCACTGCATATCATCTTTGATAAAAAAAATGGAACTGTCATCTTTTTTCAAAAAATGTACTATAATAATCATTTTGATTGTACAAACATGTCCAGGATGAGTGTTCTGGAGGGCGAAAATGATAAGATTTTGTATTGGTGATAGTAGTAGTATTAGTAGTAGTAGTAATAGTAGTAGTAGTAGTAATAGTAGTAGTAGTATTAGTAGTATTATAATATAGCTGCCATATAACGCGCGCTCTTATTGGTTCAAATCTATGCTTTATTACACCGATAAAGTCATGGTT
>JAPEIX020014875.1:0-12620 GCA_026122405.2 Zoanthus sansibaricus
TTTTACCTTCTACTATTCGTGAATCTCAAGCAAAGTCGCAACTAAAAAAATATCGCTGATTTAAAACGCAAAATATAAATGAGAAATAATTATTTTCACAACTGCCGTTGTCATTTCTTCCGTTCTCAATCTTAAGGTCCCTATTAAAACTCAAACTTTTAGTGGGATTAACAAGGCTTAGTGGAAACAAATAACAGTTGAAATAGCTTTCACAGGACCCTTGGCTCTACAGTGATTGTATAAGCTCTTTGTCTGTTCTGCAGGGTTTTCATTTTTTAAAAATGTAGTAGGAGGGAACTTAGAAGCAGACAAAGCTTACGTGTGTTGTCTTAAATCGACTACAACACCTCAATCAAAACTACTTTGCAATTTCATTCACTAAAAGAGCTAATGTAAAAACTGATGTTTCGATGATAATGGTGTCAGCGACATCGAAATGTCAGTTTTTAGCATTAGTCTTTTTAGTAAAACACATCAACTCATACTGTAATATACCAGAAGTGCCCCATGCAGAGGATCAAAAGTAGCTAGTGACCTGCACTGGGCTTCAGCTACTTTTGAAAACCCTAACTCGGGCAGAATGCTTACTAAAATGAGATAACTGCTTCCATTGTTCTCAGTCTTTGACAACAGCATTTGGAAAATTGTATCAAGGTCTCTCCATGCTTTGATGTTGTCTCTCCATCTTTTATGTTGCTATCCTCTATTTCTATTTCATTAGTCATGCCTTCCAAACAGATCTTGGTTCGCTATTTGCCACCTGTTAAATCTCGTTATCTTCCTTCAACCAATGACAAGCTGTCCCTTGTGTTCTTTAAACCAGAAAGAATTCTTTTGAAAATGTGTAAGTCACCGTTGACTAATTCTGTGCAAGGCTCAATACAATTTCAGATGATAGCAACTTACTTGAGGTCTTTATTATATAATGGTTGACATACAATTATCTTAATGTAATTTTATAGAAATATTAGAAACATTTTACCAGTAGTTTTAGGCCTCAATCGAATTTTAATTTTTAGTTTAATCATGCTACTGAAAGACAACATTCATAGATCTTAGTGTTCAGTTCATTTTGATTTTGCTATTTGATAACAGCTTCAGATTCTATGAGTGCCTATGATGATCTTGATGCCGAGGTAATTAGAAACTACCAGGAGTTCTCATTGGCCAGTTTGTTGTACTATGGCATAAAGGAAGGCGCTTGCAGTGAGCAGAGCTCAAGGATGACGGCAATGGATGCTGCATCAAAGAATGCTGGTAAGTTTGGAGGATGAACCAAGAACAAGTGATGAGTGCTGTAAACGCTGATTCTTTGGCTTTTCATTTTGGCAGTTGTTTCAATTGTACATAGTTCATTTTTGTGTAAATCAACAAACTATGATTACTACTTCAGTGCATGAAACTTTAAAAAAAATTCAGATTGTTTGTATTTCAAAAGCTGGACAACCAAACCCGTGAATTTGGTTACTCTCATAAGTTCTTGGTTGCGTATTAGAAAAACCTACCCATTGGGTTCTGAAATGATGACACGGCATGCTTATATTATAAAAATGTAATTATAATGATAATAATAATATAATAATATATAATCAACCATATTTATTATTTATTTTTGCTTCCTTGTTAATGGTACAATTTTACTTTAACAGGTGAAATGATTGATAAGTTGACGCTGACGTTCAACAGAACAAGACAAGCTGTCATTACTAGGGAGCTTGTAGAGATCATCTCTGGTGCTGCAGCTTTGGATTGATCGGTGTGCATCGGACTTGTGTTGTTATCAGAACTGTTGTGTTTGATTTATTGTCCAACAAAACTTTGGTGAATAAACATTAGTATTACAAGTGAGAGTTATGTTATTCCAGAAGATTGATGATTGCTTGTTGGGTTTAAAACTTTGTAATAGTTATGCCATGCTGATGAAGTCTAAAAAGGCCGAAACAGCTGTTCATGGTTGCTAACAATCAGGCTCACTACTTTTTATGGTAGTTTAAAGGGGTAAAGGCCGCCAATATACATGTAAGGGCTTCAAAAAAGCTACTAGCATGTTTGTGCTATCTATACTTGATTTCATCCCTACAAGCACTGCGCTTTTACCATATCAAAAACAGTATTCGTAATTATTTAACTTACTTTGTTGTCAACTACTTGCAACTGAACGGCGGGTTTCTAGGTCCGACTTTTTTGTTGTACGTTGCCGATTGTCGGTTTAAGAAACGTTCGAGAAAATTTTTAGTAGAATTCGTCAACCTCTCAAGTTCCAAGGCGCAACATTTTTTTATCTGGGAATTCAAAGTTGGCTTTCCAGGGTGCTCAATTAACCATTAACAATTTGAAAGTTTTTGTTTTAGAAGAAATTCACGAACAGAGACTTGGCTGAACAACCAATTTAGATTGTTATTCAAAAAGCTATTTGCGCTTGCGCACAATCGTATCAGTAAAGTTAGCTGTGAAGATTGGCCCATGGTCACACGCCAGCCACACATCACTTGAGGACGGTTGGTTATGAGCGTTGGCGATAAATTGTCCAGGTCTCGGATACTCGACTTCCAGAACATAGACCTTTTTCATAAATGCCGACTACATAATATTCTTTTGTCTGTAATCAAATTAGCCTCGCTCGGCTCGTTTACGTTTCTTTCGACTCAAAGACGAGACTAGCGAGGCTTATTTGAGTAAATACAAAATAATTAAAAAAAAACTCCATTTATGAAAGTGGTCTGTTCAGGCCAGACCAATGAAATCTTTCGGAGCAGGCATCCCATCAACCCAGTTTCGAGAAATGACAAAAAAAAGACAGCTTTTATAGAAAAATATATACTATTTATAACGTATCAAAAGCTTGATAATTTTATCAAAACCACTTTTTTCTGTCGATTGTGTTGGGTACGCTTTTCTGGCGAATTTATAAATAAATTTTGCTTTGCATGTTTTTCTCGACCGAATACAAAAAAAAATTAAAAAAAACATGCTTAATTTCTTTGCCATGTTTCATCTTCAATGTATGTCCGGTCCATATACTTTTAAGTTCCAGTTTACTATCAGGGACACCACAAGCGATGGCTAGTCCCCGGGCCAGAAATTACGAGCGAGTTCCTCTCGTGACAGCGAGAAACACAAGGCTTTAGCTCCTTGTAGGCTGGTAAATGTTACCTTAACCATCGCTCAGTACCATTCGAAGGACATTGGGTCACGTTTCTCTGTTGAATACCTTAGTTATTCTTTTGCATGTGGGACCTTTATGATCGATCAAAAACAATAACAATTTTCTTTTCAAAATAATGTTATTTCAAGTTTTTGAGTTAACATTTTATTTTTTTTATAGTTTTTGTCATTTCTTAACTAAACAAATATGAAAGTCGAGATAAGTAAAAAAAAAACTCTAACAAGAAAAAAATATCAATTTCGTTTCCAGGCTCATTTACTTGAACTGGACGAGAGTTGAATGGGCTCTGCAATAAAGACAACGAAATCCACACGGACCATAACTCAAAGAACTAAAAAAATCCATAGTAGTGCCCTGAAAAGGTTAATAAGCTCCCTCGGCACAATGTGACCTCTAAATCCAATCTAGTAAATTGAATATTCATTATAAATATGAATTTCAAAAAGTATTTCTTCTCTTTCCCGAACTCAGAAATGACAACTAACAACTCAGATTGAGCCGTTAGTTTCTCACTTACATCATTATTGGGAAAAATGGCAATAGTAAAAGAAAAATTCGAGTACGATTTTTCTTCATGGTGTAATTTGCGTTTAAAGTTTGGAAAAGTCACTTCGGGATTTACTTTGACCAAGCAATGGGAGGCTGGCAACTAATGACGTCAAAGCAGAATTTAGTGGTGAGAGCGCGGTCCTTTTCTTTATATTTTTCCAATTTACGTAGCTACAATACACCTCACTTCCATAATTTACAAGAAAATGGAAAAGATACATAAAAACAGAGCATTTTTCTCGCAACTAAATTCTGCAGTTTAACGTCACGCTCCCGAAAACAATATGGTAGTTACCAGCTTCCCATCGCTCGGTCAAGGTGCACCGGGAAGTGACTTTTCCATATTTTAAACACAAATCATGAAGAAAAATCGTAATCGAATTTTTCTTTTGCGATCATCATTTGAAAGATAAGGACATTTTAAACGCGCTACTGATATATACACTTTAACGACGTACGACAAAAACAACAGTCTTCAAAAAACAGTGATCTCGTGATCTGTCTTTTCGTTTGCCATACAAAAAATAAAACCCGGAGTTCAATCTCTCTACAGTACTCAGTAGTAAATATTTCCAAAAGCGCTCAGGATACTGCCCGCAACCAAAGTGGCCTTTTTGGCCCATATCAAAGGATTCAAATTGCAACTATCACGTTAGCGCTATCTATACCTATTTTATGCCTCTCGAGCGGGGCCATGTCATTAGTATACGTAGTGAGTGCAGGAGTGAGTCACATACACAGGAAGCCCAGACAATTCATTTATTAATCTTTGCAATACTCAAAGTAGGTCTTCTATGCAATTAAGTTTGAGCGCTTATGCTATCTGAAGAATTGTCCGGAAGCCATACATTTCTTTAGAAATTCTTATATCTTAAACAGCTATATTTCGTTAACTATTGATCCGTTTTACCTCAAACTTCGGGATTTTGCTATTTATAGTGTGGTCTTTCTTTTTATATTAGTCATATTTCGTAGGTATAAGAATTAAGGGACTTGTACCGAGGCTGTCTCGGTATGAAATCCGGCAATAATTCGCCAGGATAAAAAACACCAACCTCGTACTTAGGCTCATTTCACTGACGTCATCCCTACGTCAGTGAAACGAGCCTGGGTACGAGGTTGCCGAAAAACTTATTAAAGCTAAATTAAATCCCCAAATGAGTTTTTCAGTGTCATTATATAAACCCTTATACGTCACTAATGAATAAAATCCCTAAAGAAGCAAATCACGAGGTTGAAAAAGAGCGGTGGATTTGGGATAAACCGAGAACGAATCCATTCAAGAGCGGAATTCAAATTTAGATAGGAAGCAAACCAGTTGGCTATTGACACAGCGTTGTAAACCTGACCGTGGCATCAACAAGGACAAATCCATTTAGTGGGACTGAAAGCAAAATTTGAATTCGGGAAGGAGGCAAATCAAGTTGCTATTTACAAATCGTAGTGAGTTTGACCCTGGTATCTCCGGGGGCAATCAATTCAGTGTTGGCTAGAGCAGGATTAGAGTCGCCTGCATTCTAATCCAGCGTCTCAAGCTACTGAACCGCGTTGACCTTTTCTTAAAAATCGGCCAAACGTAACAGGAAAAAGAACGCTAGTTTCATAAGAAAAAAACGTGTACCCTGCTTTTCACATCCGCACACAAGAAATATTGTCAACCGTCAAGACACTTAACTTTATTTCAAAATTACTCAGCGCTGCGGCATCGTGTATTAAGCACCAAGAACGGTTCTACCTACACGCGAAACTTTTCTGGTTTTCTAACAGCTACAAAGTACTGAGAAATATTAAATATTATATTTGCGCATAAGCAAACAAAAAAATTGATCTAGAATGAGCGATTGTTATCAAGTTTTCCATGAAAAAAAAACTTGGTCAAATGAATGGCCCCCTCCCCCTGATATGTACAAGCACTTATAAATATCTCCCTGATGTCGACTGCTTTTTAACATATAAGTCCAGTTTCAACTTTCATTAAAACATGAGCAATTAACGATTTTAAAGTGACCAGACCGTGTACCAACAGATGTAATATTTGATTTTCTAATACACCAATAGAATCAAATACCGCCAAAAACACAGGACTATAAACAAAAAACATTTTCTATGGAAGTTGTCACATCGTAATTAACAATATTATCGATAGAGCAAGACAATCACGACAGTAGTCAGCATTCAGTCAAACAAGGGCGGCGTTAGCATTGGTAAAAAGTGAAATGGTGCAATGTGGAGAAGCGGTTCGTGACTTGCACGAGCTAGCGTACGGAAGCAACACGCGGTGCTAAGTGTATTTTGAAGCAGCCCATTTCACGAAAACCTGGATTTGCATAACATTTTGGGAAATCGCTAATTCCCTTTCATTGGATGACTGAATCTTAAACTCGAAATTCTATCTGTTCGCTAGAATATTGGGTCCAAGATAATTGGGGTAACATGAAGTGCTCAGCCCTGAGAGAAATATACTACCTTTTTTCGAGTTATTGACTTTACAGGACAAATGTTTTATAGTTTTCAGCACAGCTGAAAATAATTACGTATCAAAAAAGTAGAAATTCCCTTCAACGAGAACATATTCAGTTGGCTTCGATAATTTCAGTAGCGAAGACGTATGCCGAGAAGATTGCCTTTGACTTGTGTTGTCGCCTTCCCAACTTCGCTCGCACGTTAATCATGTCCTGCTGAAATCTAGTGAGAGAGCATTATTCTGAAATGCTCACAAGGTAATTCTGTTTAATATTTTCAAAAACAATCAATTTACTACAACAGAATGATTTCTTTTGCTTGCAAGTAATTAATCGTCCAGAATAGTTATGACGCTTGGTGTATTATTAGGCATTGTTTGTTCAACGTTTTGTTTGGGGTCAAAAATTGTTACTGGCGGCGCGGGAGATGTGGGACTGTTGGCATTAGGCGTGGTACTGTCCACATCAATGTTCTCTGATTCAGGGGAGCCTGCAGTTGTAGTACTCCGTGATGAACTCCGTGTACAAGACGGGCAAGAATATGCATCCATTTCCTCAGCCTGCTCGGGCCTTAGGCTGACGCAGAGCAAATGGTACCACTCCTGGCAGTGATCACACTGTACCCAGCCCACTTCATCCCCAGATGGATGAGAACAAGGCTTGGCAGCACAGGTATCATCTTCATCCTCCACATCGTCGTCGTCGTCTTCTTCCACATCAATATGTTCCTCTTCCTGGTGAGAAACTTTGGGTGTGTCGCGTAGTTTGTCTTTTTGACGACGTTTTTTAGGAGCACAACTACGATCCGTAATAGACTTTACTCCACTTGATGACATCTTCACTTTCTTCACCTTTAAAGATTTGGTACCAGACCCCTGGCCGCTGGCACAACCTTCGCCTTCTTCAGCTTTTTTCTTTCGCTTTCGCTTAGGTTTCTCTCGTTCTGCTTTACGATCAATCATCTTAAAAAGAAAGAAAGAACAATTTGCAGTCATATATAATTACAATCTTACAGAAAGACTGTCTTACCAACTAAGATGCAATCGGTAATTTATTCGAGAAAAACTAGTTCAAATACCACGATTAATTACATCCATTCTGAAATCACTGTTAATTCCTGCAATTTGATCGGGTCCTGGCATTATGAGTTCTGCATAATTATACCATTCTGAAATCACTGTCAATTCCTGCAATTTGATTGGTTCCCGGCATTATGAGTTCTGCATAAATCGCACTATTTTGAGCTTGTATTCGCACTATTTTGAGGCTGTTATCGCACTATTTTGATTAACCAATCATATAGCAGAAAAAGCTGAAACAGCCAATCAGAGTGCAGGAAAACGTGATGCCAAAAGTGTGACATGATTAGGAAATTTTTGATTTTTGAATGAGAAAACTGTAGCGAAATATCGCACTCCACTCAGTTTAATTACCATTATAAAAGGAATTGTTTTCTTTTAAGTAATCTTTAACGTGCATTTTTGACTTTATTTTTAAACAAGATGAAACATTATCAGAAGGTTTATTGAGTGTAATTTACATACGTCCTATGTAAAACCGAGTTTTAAATACACGCGATATGTACTGATAGGTCTAAAATAAACTGAAAAATAGCAAACATAAACGAATATGGAGTAACGACTCTTAAGTTGTTTTTAAAGAAAGTTCTGATAAGAAAAAATATGATTATTACATGCTACACCAACAATGCCTTGAGCCTTATAAGGACTTGTTGGCTCTAGAAACTTACCTCAAACGTTATGAGGTACATGCTGCACGTTATGAGGTACATGCTGCACGTTATGAGGTACTTGCTACACGTTATGAGGTACATGCAATATGAACAATGCCTTTAGCCTTATAAGGACTTGCTGGCTCTAGAAACTTACCTCAACGTTATGAATTTCGTTTGAACGTTGGCTTTGTAGCAGGCGCCAGAGATGATCTGTTTCATCAAGGGTTACTTCTAGTAAGTCACCCTCCATCATAAGATCTTCGGCCAACCTACGCTTCACTTCTGACAGAAACGGCTGAATACTTCCGGCTGGATGGCAGACCTTATCACTCTCGTCAACGACGTCATTGACACTACTGGTTATAGATGCAACCGCTGACTTATTGTCTGCAGGTACAGTAGACTTAGATTTCGCCAAACTTTCTGAAGACACAAGGGATGATGCTTGCGCAAGACACAGCAATGCAGCAGTGGCTGCAAGGCTTGAAGAGCCGACACTGTTCTGCGCCAGTTTGTTTTCACTGTCACTTCTGTTACAGGCAACAAGAGAGAGTATGGTTGCTACTTCCTCATCACTAAGAAAATGCCTAGCTCGATCCTGCCAGTTCATCGCTCGTTCAGTCAAATACTGTAAAGCCTCGCCTTCAGGAAGCCGAACAGGTAATTTCTGAAGAGAGACCAGCAAAGACAGAATGGTCTCCAGACGAGGACGCCTTGACCTCAAACACAAAGGACAAAGATATTTTAATTCTCGTGCAGCCTCAAGGGCAGCAGCCCCTTTGCCCATGGACTTGCCACTTTGAGTTCTGGGGAGGGGAACACACGATCCGTGGAACCAGTCCTTGCACAGTTCACATTGAAGCATAAACCCTTCAGGGCCACGACGACATACACAGTACTGACCATCGGGTATCTCACCAGCTTTACGCTTGGCATCTTCATCAATCTGACGTTGAATATTTATCGCCCGTAACTGATGCATTTCTGAAAGCTCTACTTTTTCAGCTTCTTTGAATTCTGCAATTTCAGCTGCCGGGTCTCTGCCAACATATTCATCCAAACAAACTAAATCAATTAAGACTTCCTTTTCCTTTTCCTTCTCCTTCTCTTTCTCCTTTTCCTTGTCACGTTTCTTTCGAGGTTTGAGGCAACCCTTGTACACTCCGATATCTTTTCTGGCCGACAAAACCTGTAAGAAAAACATAAGTACCACTTAATAGGCCATTTGCAGAAACTTGTCACGTGTCAAATTGCCCCATAGCAACAAGCTAACTTGGCATTCCTCGACAATACGAACTTGACTGGCAAAGCGTATAAACAATCCAGTACTATAATAAACTGTTACTGACTGCTACCAACGGAAACAAAACAAAAGTTTCCCGAGGGAGCAGCATTAAGTGTTTATTATATAGCAGAAACAAAATAAACCACAATAATTAAATGTTTTCGCTTTCAATTGTGACGCACGAAAGCAATGTTCACTGGTTGGTCAACAATTTTCGAGATATTGACCAGCCAGGGAACATTTGATCTGAACTCATTCACCACACCTCGATTTAGCCAATAAGCGCGTGTAGTCGAGTCGAAACGCACTAGCTATATAACAGTAGCTGTTTTTAGCTTTTTTACTGCTATTATTGACTTATTTCCTGTGTTTTCATTAAAACTAGTTTGGCGAAATCAAAGTTTGGTTAAATCTAAGTATGCTGCACCTATGGGCAACAAGTCAGCGTTTATTTAACAAGCCACAAAACGACAAACTTTTGCACACTTTAAGTGTTTTACACTGCCGCATTTTGCAAAAATGTACAGAGCTGGTAAAGGCTTCATTCTTAAAGAAAAGCCACGTTTACATTCTTTCTAACCACTATTTAAATACTGTCAGACTTAAGTTCGTTAGAAAAAGATCGGAATCTTTATTCTATTTTCAATTTTTGGTAAACCAGAAAGGTTAGAGAGCGCAGCACAACGATTTCACAGCAGTTTGGAAAATATAAAGAAATCTTATAGTATCATGTTCAATGTGGTTATGACTGATCTTTGACGTCATAAATGCTAGAAAGCCTGGCAAAATTGTTTGAACTTGTGACCCCTGTTATAGAGAAAATATACTGCTAGCACCTTACCTTATAAGGTACACTTCAAGAAAGCATGGCAATGGGTTTATCAGTACTAGTGAAGTAAATATGTGTTATAATTAATTTCACAGAATTTTTGTATTAATGCGATATACACTTTAATTTCAATCTTGCATTATAAATTAAGTAATAGATCTCTAGAAATGACGAGGTCCCTTCGGATTGTAAATCTTTCCATAACACAAAACTCAAGCTCAAATGTTTGAACAAACAAAATCAAATTTGATAAATGCATAAAATTCCACTTCAGTAATGGCTTACCTCCAGGAGAGTGATTGAGGTGTTCTTCTTAAGGAACGTTCTGGCGGCTCTATCTCTCCATGCTCTAGCAGCTGCTACCTGGGACTCCATCTGGGGTAACTGGTCCAGCCGTACTGGGATTGGTCGTCCTCGCATCACTAGAGCTTCAAGAACTTCCAAGTAAGGATAATATTCATCATTCTGAAAAGATGAACATCACACAGTTACAACTCATTTATAAAATACCAGATTAAATTAAATAATAGGAAGCCAAGATATTAATGTACATTTCTTATTATGTAAAGAGTTGTTGGGAGTTAGGAAATGTTACGTGTAGTCTGGCCACTGATCACCAGAAGTGACACGAAGGATGAAGAGTTGGTGTTAAGTTGACTTGTGCTTACTTTAAAACATAACAGTGAATGCAAGCGAATCACAATCTGTAAAATACCAATTATGAGGACATTAGCCGTGAGATAAGTCTGCAGTGTGTGCTGATTATAATTAAAAGAAATGAATGCAAAATTATCTTCACTTGTACTTTGAAGAAACTGCCAATAAAGATCGCAATTTTTGAAAGTAAGCGGAAACAAATTTCCAATTCCCCAAGACTATTATTCCTAATTATATATGGCCTGTATTCTTTCATGTACAATGTAACGAAACTATAGAACTCGATATTTTATTTTTTAGAGCTTGTCAACAATGAAATAATGAATTTTATGTTTCTCACTGACTGCTACTCTCTTGGTAACAGCTCTCGAATGTCTTCGTTATGTTAAAGTCTTATCAAATAACATTTGTTAAACTTTTTCAAGTTTATCATCGTAATTATTGCATATTTTACTTTATCTTTAATTGTATTACTATCCGACGTTTTCCATTACCAATGTACCGAGATAAATTTTGCGGAAATGACAATTTAGTTTATTCATGAAAAAGAATACTATAAAATATAGCTTATATAAGAATGGTGATTATAAACCTTATTCATAAATGGCGGCGATTTTGATATTCTTTTGTCTACATTCAAATTAGCCCTACTAGCTCTCTTTCTTTTGAAAGTTTAACTCAAGAACGAGGCTAGTAGGGCTAATTTACGAATAAGGTCTATGGATTGCTTGGCTGATAATGTCTACTTTTCGGGGTTTTTTTAAATTTTTGGTCATCCACAATTAATTATAATCAAAATAATAACTATTTTTTAAAACTGAAACCATTTGAAAACAGTTGATATATAAAATATATGCATTCCAACGAAGTAAATAGATACTTGCCATGCATTGCACCATTTAGAGCGTACCTGAACTTGGTCCACCTTTTCAGACCATTCTTGGCTTTTTCTCAGAGCTTCTTTTAAAGCACTGACATTGGGGAGAAAGATTGGCACATTGGACGCTTCCTGCACAATAGATTCCACTGTGGCCAGCACATGACGAGGCCTGGAAACAATATTTCATATAATACTTTAACAAATGAAAACTATTAGATTTATCATTTTACTGGAAAATATCTGTTTTTATAACATAGATATGAGTGTTTTACGGTAAAATACGCCACTCGTAGATTTCATCCAGGATACGAGTGACATATTTTCCGTATCCTCTCAGTAGTGAAGATAACGCTGACGTCATTCTTTTGTTTTTTTAATTGTTTTTTCTTTGTTTTTCGTCTAGTTTTTTTTTTATTTTCTTACACTCATATCTATGTAAAAAAAAATACACATTGGCTTGAACATATGAAGTTTATCTTCTTGTGCAAAAAAGAATTCACTCGTGTGCAGCGCTCACTCGTGAAATATTTTTCCACTGGATGATAAACTTCGTATGTTCGCGCCGCCGTGTAATATTCTCTATATATCTTCTTCCTTATCATGTGTTCTAATTTCTATTAAATTAATAAAAATAAAACTTCTGGTAACAGTTGTTTAAAATCCGATCAGTGCAAATCAAGAAATGTTTAAGCCAAGAAAGAGACAGATTTGGGATAAACAAGTTTTTCTCACAGGGAAGTCTGAACAGCATTTTATAAGAACTATAATCTTTTCTTAAGATAAACAATTGCTGAAATAAATTTTGCTTGACCCAGACTTAAATTTAACCCATCTTTGAAAAATCCAGCCTCGAGGTATAAAATGATTTGCGAACTATGGTTTTTCTGGGGAACACTAGCCCAAAACACGACCAATGACACGTTGGGAAATTCTCCCTAATAATCTTCATATTTTTCAGTTTTGGAGAACTTTGCTTTTCACCTACCACAGCAAATTTTACTCGATCCATTTTTAATTTTTCATTAAAAAATTCTTTGTTGTATGATTATGTAAGGAG
>JAPEIX020014946.1:0-12618 GCA_026122405.2 Zoanthus sansibaricus
GGTTAAGCCGCCCACACGAAGCAGTATCTTTTATTAACATATATGCTGTATGAGGTGGGTTCGATTATGACTCCTCATGGTTTCCTGAGGCCACCCCACCATACTTTGTAATCATGTAACTATATATTTAATATTTATAAGAAAAAAAAAAGCGAAACAAACGATGTATGTATATGAATGATGTATGATCAACGAGTTCACGACCATAAAATAAGTGCAAACTTCTGTGTATACAATTGTCAAATCGCACTTGGACTATTGCTGCGAGGTCTGGGACTCTTTGGGAAAAGTGTTATCCGAGCGCAGTCAAAATTTGTACTTCCCTGGCCAAGAACTGAAAAAAGAGCTTCAGTTATAGCGGCGCTATAACCTGGAACAGCCAATCAGAGCGTTTGCGCCAAATTGAGTCTGTGCAGTCCTTTCAAAACCGACATCAGCCGTCACTCTGCTTAGCTAGCTTATAGAACATTAATTTTATTAAACACATAGTTTTATATAGTATCATTGTTATACAAGTACTTTATTAGAATTTTTTGTAGCTATTGTTCTATATATTTTTTATAGTTAGCACGGCTTACATATAAACCAGCCTTGTTGGGCTGTTGGTAATTCCGTAGTTAAATAAAGTTATTGATTGATTGATTGATTGATTGATCTTTTGATCATCATCATTATCATCATCGAAAAAAACTCTCTCTTTCTGCTTATCCCTAGTTTTAAATACATACAGCGCATGCGGGGCACATGCAGCTGATCGCTCAACAGATTAGTTTTGCGTGCTCCCTTTGCAACAAATCATTGCTTACTTTTTTGCCTCGTTGATTACTTTCGCTCCTCTCCTTTCTAACAAGATTAAAAAATCAAACTTGTAATATTGTTTAAGGTCTAGCTTTGACTGAAACACGTTCAAATTAATTTGAAAAATATGATAAAAATTAAAATTTAAAACTGGGAAGTTTTATTACATCTAAACCCCGTGGCAAGCATTTTTACATACGTTTTGACGCCGACAAAAATATACCAACGTTGGGAATAATATGAAATTATCAGAACTCAATAAATCGGTTAAAAACTAGTGCAAAACCGTGTACACTTGCCAACGTTGGAGCAGACGATCGTGATAAGTCGGAAAAATTGTTTTTAAAATAAAATACATGTGTCCAAAAGACTCATAAAGACTGACCTTACAACGTGAGAAAAGTTTGGGCCGTTTGTACCAGTCTAAATATTGTAAGGTCAGTCTTTGCGAGTCTTTTTGACAAATATATTTTACTTTATAAAAGTATGAATTCAGCGTCTAAACTGGGTAAAACGCAATAACCGAGTTGAAATCTTGCAAAACACCCTGCGCTATTTTTTTATAATCAAAAATTAATTGCAAGTAGAACGCATCAACGTTTTTGCCCGGTTCGCCTCGTTGAAAAGACATTATATTCTAATTCGCTACCCCGCTCAACCGAATATAAATCATTTATCATTGAATACTAAACAGACTTACAGGAATGTGTCCACACGGCAGCGCGTGCGAGTCTTTATTGAATAACAGTGCCAACACTAAACTGTTACAATCTTAAGGTCTCATATATAACGTCAACAACAATCTTGACTCATAAAACGAACTGTATATGAAAATTGCGAAAAGATAAATTATAACTAGTGTGGATTTTTACAATAGCGAGGGAAGCACTAATTAGTAACCAGTTGGTATTAATTGGGGGAAAGTTCCATCAACAACTGTTAGCAGATTGAATATGGTCAAAGGAGCTTACCATAATCATTGGGTATTTAATTGAAGACTCGACGCGAAGAACGTTGGACGCGAATGAATATTGCATATATTATCCCTACTATATAGCGCACCATCAACTCTCTTGGGAACCTGCATAGCAGCATGCATCATGCGCTAGTTCCGTAACCCATGATAAATACATTTACATTCTAATTCGCTACCCCGCTCAACCGAATATAAATCATTTATCACTGAATACTACACAAACTTACAGGAGTGTGTCCACACGGCAGCGCGTGCGAATAATAAAGAACGGGAACCGTGAAGATTAAATACCCAATGATCGAGACACTGATAGCAAGATCTCTATGCTATCTTTGACGTAGCCGTCTTTAGCTTTGTCAAATTTTCAACGCCCGTGCCTTTTAAACAACCGGTCATTAGTATTAGCATTTGCGGCCGCAGAAGCACCGCCCGCTCGAAAGCTATGCAGCCCGAAATGAGATTTTGGCAACCTGATACTCTGAAAAGCACTTAGAACAATCTCTCAAGCGCGGGTATATGATAAAGGATTGGAGTCCCTAAGTTTATATCTGCCCGATTTTCTAAAAAATGTAAGGAAACGAAAGATAAATTCATCAGAATCTTCAGCAATTTCTCCTGATTTCAAATATCTTGAAATAAGCACTACAGGGCAAGTCACTTGCGAAGTTCGAGCAATGACTACCAAAGCACCATGAAAACGCGCATGAACATCGGTTCGAACTGAATGTCGCATCGCCTTAAATAAACAGCTAGCTTCACTGAAACGCAGAAAACCAGCGTAACACAGAACACAAAGTGTAAGGACCCTTAGCTCAAACAAGGTAGCTGAAGGATGACCAAACTTTTCAAACAATGAACGAACTATTTCTGGTGTGACGGCCTCTTTCTTGCGCACTGGCTTGCACAAAAGCCTTTTAGCCGCCTCCAAAATACTCAAAACTATAGGTTCGTTGCACGTATCCTTATAACCTGCTACTGTATGAATCCATATGAGGCCATAGTAAACCTCATCTATAATAGCACACGAAACCCCATCCTGGATAAAACTAACAATAAATAAACATATGTAAATGTTTGAAGCAGGAAGGGTCACAATCTCAGGAAAATGTCCAGCCCACTTCTCCCATATCTTGTAAACCCATGACTATATTTTTTCTCTGTATTGTTTTTTGGCTTTACTCTGGAAAATCAAAACTGGGACGCTCTCAACAAGCTCCTGTAACTCAGGATGTTGGACACCATTGAAACCAACATTTAAGGCATCACGGACGAGGTCTGAAATTGTAGATGTAAGTGAAAATTGAAACCTAGTCATAAGAGAACCTCAGTAGAGGGTGCTGACCTTAGCAGCTAAAGTTGAATTCACACTTAAGGTGAAGAGATCAACTAATCGGTCTAATGTAAAAAAGAGTTTAAAATCCGCACCGAGGTTAAATCAAAACTGGCTTGCCAATCGGCATTCTGTAACAAAACCTAGCTCAATTTACATTCGTATGATTTATAGGGCCAATCGGCGAGCTGGTTTGGTCAAGGAATACTAATGTGATACAGAAACCACTCGGTTAACGTAAGGAACCATTCGGCACAGTTTTATTAAAGATAAGCCACTTTGCAAGGTACAGACTTTATACTGTTCGCGCATCAATCCGAACAGTAAGAGCCTGACTAGTAAACTTTTTAGAAACTAGAAGAGCTTCTTTGTAGTTAACTAAGGCAAATATTCCCAAACCATTGGGGAACACAATTGTTTCTTTTACATAAGGCGGGGAACTATAAGCATTCTCAAATAAAAACTGCCAGAACCCGCTGGAAGGCCAGTAGGGGACTACCAAGGTACCCTGAGCTTTGCTGGAGACAATTTGTTGAATGACATCAATGACACAATGTAAAGGGGGCACTAACCAATTATTCTCACCTGCCCAGCTAAGTGAAAAAGCGTCATCACGTTCCGTACCAGGAACGGAGAAACGGGAATAGAAACGCGATATTTGATTATTGAATGAGTCAGCAAACCTATCTACTGTGTGGGGACCCCAAAGATTATCCATATAGGCAAAAAACTCACGAGTGGTAGTCCAGTCGTCATAGTCCGCGGTCTTGCTAATTGAATCGGCACGAGAGTTTGAATTTCTTGGAACCCACTCGGAAAATGAGGCTAATGTTGTTCTTCCTACAAAAGGTGAAAATATAGATTGCAATGCAATGCAAGTCAGGGTTTGGACTACCCACTTGTAATATCCGAATGGCTGCTTGATTATCTGCGTGCCACTTCACTGGATAGCCAGCTATTAAGGGGCGAAACGCCAACAAACAAAATTAAATAGCTTTTAATTCACGCCAGGTGGAACTTTTCGCACGTTCACTGTAGTTCCACATGCGAAGACAAGTAGCAGTTTCTCCTTCTAAAACCCACCACAGACTACATTGCTAGCATCATAAAAGGACAAAAATTCTGGAATAGTGTAGGTATGGAATTGTGGGTATTGAGATGAACAATATTATCCCTCCAAAAAATATTTCGCTCAGGGCTTCATTGTGGTGCCCAATATTAATACGAGATGTTTACGATACTCTGGATTCAATTACCTTATAAAGAAATCTGGTTTTAAACCTAGTCAAATGCCCTATTACTGAAGACATTGACATGATATGACCAGTCAACTTGGCGCAGTCACGCGCCGTCCATATGGAGCCTTATTTAGGAAACTGTCTACGATTTCTAAAAAAACTATTTATACGCCTTTGAGTGATGTGAAAAGAACCAGAGGCGAGGTTCCACTCGAGACCTAACCAAGTTAGGGATTAAACTGGATTCCAAATTGATTTACTGCTATTAAAAATAAATCCGGCGTCCCTTAAAGAGTACCAGGCATAATGAGCCTGTTGCTTAGCAAAGTTAAGGCAACCTGAAGTGCAGCAACAGTCGTCCAAGTAGAGGACGATTTTGATCCCGTTAAGTCTCCAAAATTTCACAAGGGGCCTTAATACCTTAGTAAACACAAAGCCGGGGGGGGCAGAGCTGAGACCAAATGGGGGATACTGTGAAACAAAAATATTTTCGGACTCCATGTAAGACCCAAGAAGAACCCAAAAAACTTTGATGTTCGGGAAAAATTTCAACTTGATGATATCCCGATTTTAAATCAAAACTAAAACGAAAACCCCCTTTTTTGACGTACGACAAAAAGAGACGATGATCGTCAAACTTCACCTTGTGTTTCCAGATATACTGATTGACGTGACGTAAGTCTAAAATTAGTCTTTTCTTCCCTGAAGACTGAATGGAAACCGATAGCGGGTTTATAACATGAGGGATAAAAGGAACTTCAACAACAGCGTGGTTATGAGCAAGCTCAGCAATAGCGGATTATACAAAGTCCCCATGCTGAACAGCTGAGTTGTTGTTCTCGAGACAGGTGCGAACCGGTGTCTCTATAAAAGGGATGCGATATCCATCCCTAATAATCTCCAAAACAAAATTGTTAGCCTTAATGGACTCCCAATAAGGCAGATGAGCCCTTAGCCTACCTTTTAATATAGGTGGTTTATCATTTTGCTCGTATTCAAATATAATATCATCATGTTCTAAATTGTCGCTAATATTATCATTAAATTTTCTAAAGAAACTTGAACAATATAAAGAACCCACAGCAAAACGTTTGCTCGCTTACACACAACGCAAAGTATATAATACGAATGACACTATAATAATGTAATAAAACCTCAATCGAGGTTAGTTAAAAGTTACCTCCCGTCGAAGTAGCAGACAACGAGGCCTGGGTCAATTTTGAAGCTTGCTTATAATTACTCCTCCAATGCCCTTGAAGGCCGCATACGATCCAAACATCGGTGGGCGCAGGTCTTCTACGTAGGTAACTTGCAAAGGCGCCTCTCTGAGGGGGAGAAGATGTGCAACCGGCTTGAATACCAGCCGGATTGGTGTAAGTAGCAGAAGATGGCTTGTAAGTTTGGGTGCGTGGTCTGAGAAATTTTCCGCTTTGTTTCTTTCAGTTTTTTTTCCTAAGCGCAGCCTGTTCAGCTTTTTAAATCTTTTTTTTGTCTTCGGAGCCACTGCTCAACTCGTCCGAGAGATACTCGTTCACTAAATCCCATCCAGCGGGGGATTTGTCCACTAGTCTGATAAGTTTGTTTCCTTTCTTGATCTGTTTGTCGAGTTCGTCCAGCGAAGCACTGACCTGAGAATACTTCTTTTGAACTAGAGCCTTTTTCGCAGCCTCCACGCGTACGTGGTCTATAAGGACACAGTTGTATTTGTGCTGCTGTTTATTGCCTTCGTATTTGAAGTTGATTTCGGTGTTGGCTTTGAGTCTTTTAACCGCGGAGTCCGTAGAACTCCGAGCTTCGTCTTTCAAGTCTTCCTTTATAGATAGTTTTTTGTCGAGGTAACATTTAAAAAATGAAAAGGCCGCTGCTACATCACTGCTGTTGTCCTTTTGAATTGTTTAGCCAGAAGCGGCTGTTTGGTTTTCTGTGGAAGTTTCAGCGAGAGTATCTGAGGGGCACGAATCGTCTTCCGAATTGGTGGCGAGCAACTGGTCTTCTTTGGGCCGTGTCGGCTTGCGGAAAAGTTCAGAGACATAACATTTTAGAATTGAAGAATACAGCGAAGACTCGACGCGAAGAACGTTGGACGAGAATGAATATTACATATATTGTCACTACTATATAGCGTACCATCGACTCTCTTGGGAACCTGCATACCAGCATACATCATGCGCTAGTTCCGTAACCCATGATAAATACATATCGAGCGACAAAAAACCTCACTTTTTTCAGTAATATTACTTTCCTTCACGTGAAGAATTGAACCTTTGTGATCCAAAGATCACATTTGTCGAGAATTCACGTGTACAGGTATTGACAGTTGTTCTCTAAAACTGATACTGCTTTTTAAACGTTCAAAATTTGCAATTGTGATTAAAAGCTTTGATAACCCTCAAGACTTCAAGTTGCGAATAAATAGAAGAATTATTTTAAAAACTCCATATATTTCCATACATGTTACTGTAATTTATGAAAAGAAATCATGAAAATTTCACAAATCGCTCAAATGTAAATAACATTTATAGCAGTAAACTAATTTTCAGAATGATTAAAGTCCGCATATTCTCATACATTTTTCTGTAATTAATTCAGGACGAAAAACCAAACTATTTTATGTCATGAAAACCTATAAAGCAATTATAAGTCGATAAACACACGTGGTGGTGTAAAATAAATTTGTTCTCATCGCTCAAATATAAATAACATGCCTAAATTCTAAACGATAAATTTCAACTAATTTTCAGAATGTTTTTATGTATACAAATTTTTAGTCATCCCAGCTTTATATATACTGACCCCAGGTAATTAAATCGTTCCGAAATTCCTGTTAAATATCTATTATAACAATCTGTACAGACAATTTCAAAGCGCCAAAGTATGCGCTCATTGAGCGACTTTAATTAAAAATGTTGGTACAACAGTACATAATTTTATACCGCAATTGATAAAACATAATTTGAGTAGATTGGAGGTAATAAATGGTAACCGTAGAGTCTCCAACGTTCCTTCTGTACCGCAATGCCTCCCTAATCGAGGTAATTTATCATTGCCATTATAGGATCCCCCGCCTAACAACTGTCTTTAAAGCGCTTAATTTCAACAAAGACAATTTTCTGCTCTCACAAAACTCTAAGCCGCTGCCATGCAGTATTGCTAAATCCCTTAAAGACAAACAAACGACTTGCTTGGTTTTATGGCGCTGACTACAAGCCAGTTGCATGTCTGGTGTTTGAGTAGTGCAGCATTTCAGTAAAGCCAGGGAGGAGACACCTAGTCTTACCACACACTCTTGACACACCCGGTTGAGTCTAATGTCTTCCCAAGAAGGCAGCATTCTATCACAGTTCGAGTAGCGGCGCATCAAACATGATGCTTCTGCATGAAGATGTGAACATAAGTAATTGATACACGTAAAAAAATTATTATGAAATCAATTAACTATGCAGTGCAAGAAGGAGTTATAAAAGAATCAGTGAAAGAAGCTTTATTATCAATTTTTAAGTTGCTGTATTTATAGACACGAAAACCAAGTGAATTTCTAAACGATTTCATACTTTATTTTCAATACATCATCGAGACTGGATTGTGTAGGGCGTTTGGGGCCAATGCATTATTAACAACGGAACTTGCCGTGTGTTTACATAGTGGTCAAGATTTAAAAAAATGAAATCAACACTTACCATTAACACAAAGCGAGGTGTATTGAAAGGGTTTCAAATCCCTCCAAGAAACTCTCCACAAACGTATGCAAGTCTTATTGGTTATATGCGATAGACTTTCCTGTCCCTCGCATTGGCAGAATGTTTTAAACTGGTTGATGCTCCTGTGGTACAACAAAATAGCGTCGGTTTTAGGAAACGTTCATTTGAACTTATTAAATTTTTAATATATTTGATCATGTACAAACTCCATAATATTAAATTTATAACTCGCTTGCCCTTTGAGTTTCTAATGCGTCATTTAAACGTGGAAAAGGGATTCTAACAATTTGGGGGGTTGGAACATTTCTAAAATTTTATGTCTTAATTAACGGCAAATAGGAAAAACTGAAAACTTAAGGCCACTCTATACCGTAAATTTTGGTGGATAGTAAAGGAGTTGAAGTATTTGAGTTAGAAGAATTTTGGGAATAACCGCCAAACCGTCCCTCCAAACCATGTGAAACTTGGTTAGGGGACGGTTATCGGTTTCCTATCAAATATTAACTCCAAAATTAATTTTTAATCTTCACTGAAATTCCCCCAAACTCAAATTTCTCTGACATTTGCAAAACCTATCTCCTCCCTCAAACATTATCCAAAAAATCTCAAAATATTCAAGAGGCTTCCTTTTTATTCAATCTATGATGTGATTATTGGATATTTCACATTTCAAAATAATGACGGAGATATCAAAAATATCACTAAAAGTAGCGAAAAATAGTTTTAGCCGTACTGATATAGCACTTAGATTTTAAAAAATATATGTTATTAAACAATACATAACCAAATCTAACTCTCGTTGGCAAATATACATTAATACTTACAGATATCGGAGCGACGTTAGGTTACAGAACGTGCCCCTCGGTATCCATGAGATTTGGTTGTTTCCTAAATATCTAAAAAAGGGTTGTACAAGAAAAGTAAATGTTTTCTTACACTGAATATGTCGCTTACATCAAAAACATTCTAAGTTCCTCTCTTTTTGCAGGAGTTGCAATACGCCATAGATCTAAAAAATCCTATTGTAATAAGTATACATAACCAAATCTAACTCCCGTTGGCAAGTATACGTTAATACTTACAGATATCGAAGCGACGTCAGGTTATAAAACAGAAGGTTGGTTTGGCCAGGTGAAATATAGTTGTCTTTTTTTAAATTTATATACGTTGTGTTGACTCATTTTTTACTCTTTAGTGTTTCACTATTCATCGTCAACGAGAATTAACTGGCTCCGACGTAAGCAGTAATAATTTTTGTGTGTCTTTTATTTATATAACGATTTGTTTTACAAAACGTGCCACTCGGTATCCCTGAGATTTAGTTGTATTGCACATTTGTAAAAAAAGGTTGTACAAGAAAGGTAAATAGTTTCTTACACTGAAAATCACGATTAGATCTAAAACTTTTTAATTTACTTTACTTAATACATTTTACCCTTTTTATTTAATAGTAACCAGAGGCGTAGCCAGGATCTGAAAACTGTACAGGCCCATATGCAGCGCTGTGGACGTTATCGTTTGTAGGGGGGTTAGGAGGCATGCAACCCCGGGAAATTTTTGAAACTTCCGTTTATGAAATCGCTAGAAATGCACTAAAAACATAAAACCGTACTTTTTGTAACGCGCTTGAAGAGACAATGTAACATTTATTAGTTTCTTGTAAATACAGTACCTTATTTTGGAAGATGTAATTGGTTGGCTCACACAGTACAAAGTTAAAAACGAAATAAATGAATTTGAAATCATATTCGGCGTACTAACATGTAAGGCTTTGCTCTGGCAAACAATGTCATACTGATAGGAAAACAAGTTATCTATCGATGTAAAACAAACTTATAAAACCAGCTTTTGAAATATTTTTACACTCAGTAAAACGGGTTCACAACATAGAAAAGTGTATCGCACAAAGAAGAGAAGCTTTGGAGAAACATTATAGCAAATGGGAAAAGCTATTAACATGGCTGCAGGCAAAAACAGTTTAATCACCTAAATTACTCTTTCAATCAATATTAACCAGTACAGATCTGTAACCTGTAATTTTTACTATTTAGCTACTCCCTGTGTATCTTTGTAAAAAAGAAAAAGAATAATAAAAAATGATAACAAAAAAAATTCTTTCTAAAAGATAAAAGAATAAATAAAAAATATAAACTCCAACTGTAACAAATACTGTGCATGATATCATTTAGCTATAGAGCTAATTGGGGACACAACATAAATATATAAAAAAAATGATCATTCGAAAGCTGTATTATAAACTCAAATCTAAACATTTTTTAAAAAATATGATACCCACATACGCACATACATGTATATATAGTTTAGGTGCTGATTACCGCTGGAGCCAATATAGTGCTCTTCAATGAAGGAGCTGATATAACAATTTATGTTGAAAGATTACTCAGATCTAGAGTACATATGGTGTTTAATACAGTTCTGTTTCGTAGGCTAACATAAATTTAGCCAACTCATCAGTTAACATCCGTATACACTTATGCCTGCTAAAATACACGTCAACCAGGCGGTGTGCGTCACGAGATTTGACCAATCAGAATGCATTAATTTTGGAGGGATAATGGCGCTTGGAAAGAGTTGTTTTGGTAGTTACCTGTAGTTAGTTTTACGTGGATTTCCTATATAGTTTTAATAGTTTCGAAACTGTAATGCCGCGAAAAGATGTTGGAACAATTTTTATTGGTAATGGGTCGGTTATTTTTGAAAAATACTTTTCATTTGCATCTGTGACGAGTGTGAATCATGCTGTTACCCGCAAACCCCATTGTGATTTCAGTGTCAATTTAGCCGTTCTTCTTGGACTTACTGCTGGTTACCGTTAGCGACATCGACAAATTATTGTTGACGATCTGAAACTTAATTCCTTCCTCTCTTTATATTTTGGGGTCTACCCAGGTCTACCATGTAACCAACATTGTTCCTTGGCATATTTTTGTTTACTAACACCAAGATCTAGTATTTATCTAGGTTCCCAATGAGAAAGTTAGATTTATACTATGTAGAAGCTAATTCTGTACAATCTTCCGACGTAACATAAACAATATTAATAGTACAATTATCTCCTTATGACATATAAATGATGGTCATCTGCATACATATTCAAATTTGAATTGTAAATAACATTAAAAATAAAATCATTTTGATAGATATTTCACATCAATGGTCAAAATGCAGTTTCTCGTGGATGCCGTCTTTGCACCTTACGCCAGTCACTCACTACAGATTCAAGTTTCACTCTAATATAGCTATCGAATACGTGTGACCTCATCAAGCGCAGACTGTTGTCTTGAACTCCATAAGTTTAAGTTTACCTAGTAACAATAGATGATATAAAAGATCAAACGTTTTACTCATATCTGTGGAGAAGATACCCACCACCTTGTGATAATCAAGAGTCGTCTTCCAATTTTCTGTTAATGACAATAGGACCTTTTCACAGCAATGATTTTTTCTGTAGGCTGTTAGATTATCATTGAGTTTGTTACTAAAACCATGTCTTAGTTGCCTACTGAGCAGTTGTTTAAAAGGTTTATTCATGATAACTTGAACAGTTATGGGCCGACAGTTTTTCATTAGGGTCATCTTTGTGGTATACAGGTGACCATTCACCATTCACTATACATGCCAAAAATCGGACAAGATACAAGAATTATAAAAGAATGTTAGAGGCCATGACAGTTCTTTGGTCCCAGGCTGAAATCCATGGCGGAATTCCATCCCAACCGGTACTCCTCGTATGATTTAAACCTTGTAAAGAGTTTTCTACTTCCAATCTGTCCAGATTTTGGAAAGAGAAGCATTGAAGTTTCCGGGAAATACTTTGAACACAAGAAAGAACAGTCAATACCAAGTTTGATATGCCTTCCGTATCACCGATCTCATCTGCAACAGTGGTAAAAATTTACAAAAAAAAAATTGAGATCTTAAGTTGGTCTCTACAAACTCGGTCCCATCGACATCCAGGTTAAGATCATCATTCTCACGTTTTCTTTAATCAATTCATAATGGCATAAATGTTTTATAAAACTCATTGAGTTTACTGGTTAGTTTTGCAAATTGATCTTTCCAAAACTTTGTTAAGGACTTCTTTGCTAGCCTAATGGCTTCATTTCTAGCAAGTCTCTTTGCTCCCCAATTGTAATTATGATAATAACAATTTTTATATAGCGCTTATTCCATAGAGCTCTAAGCGCTTGTCAAGTAAATACAGGTTTGAACAGTTGAGGGTCTTAGAAAGTCCGCTTGAGCGGCTCACATGATGGCGCACTTTGGTAGCCGTTAAGAAGTGCCCTCAGTTGAAGAAACGGGCCACAACACCGGGATCACTACCCTACTCTTTGCGATAAGTGAGTGGGTTCTTTTAAGTCCCTCGACAAAGAGTTCGAGAGAATGGACCTACGTTTTAACGTACTTGTCATTCAAAGTTCCAAAAATTGACTTTCAAAAAAAAAATGCAACAGAATTGCTCACAGCACAAGATAATATAAAGGGATTGATGTATGCCCGACGTTATCTATTTTTCTAGTTTTCATTTTAGGTGAATTGCCTTGATTTTAATTTGGA
>JAPEIX020015030.1:0-12617 GCA_026122405.2 Zoanthus sansibaricus
GGGCTTAGGCATAACTAGGTATAGGAGGGGAATAACAGACCAAGAAGGGCGGGGTGGTTAGTGAGATAGGAAAAAACCTGAGAAAACGAATTTATTTTTCCTTTTTCTATTTTTTTATTTTTTTTTAAAAAAAAAGAAACCAGCTTATTTATAAATCAGACAGTTGATAAATAAGCTCGTTTAAAATATTTTGACCTGGTTTAAAATATTTTGACCTAGTTTAAAATATTTTGACCTATTTTGAAATCATTTTAAACTAAAATTCATTTTGAACTACAACATTAACATAGCATTGACATATTGTCATACAAAATCTATAAAAACACTAATGAACAAAGGAATGTTACAGATCAGCTTTTGAATTGATTTCTTATCTTTTAGATTTATAATTTCTTGTCTTTTTAAAAAATAACATTGAAGGTAGAACCATTTCAATGGTGTGAGAGAAGCTGAAGTCATTAATATTTATTGTATTACCCTTAGGCTATTTAAAAATTCTAAGATTTCAAAAAATGTTATTTAAGGAACATGACATCCTAGTTTGAAAAAAAAATCTAGTACATGTACTTACCTTATATAAGAAATTTATTTTGTAAATATTATGATTTTGTATATTTTAACTTTTTAAAGGTTGCAGTTGAGGGTAATATTGGCAGTGGAAAAACAACTTTTCTGAAATATTTCAGGCAAAATCCAGCAGTTGAGGTAAGAGTTAGAAGTAAAAATGACAAAATTTATCATAAATCTTAAACTTTGACTCTACTAGAGAAAAAACTAGCGGTAAACTAGTATGAACTGCATTGGTGTTTCTAAAGAAACAATTTAGTAATAAAAATTTGTAAATTCTACACCGTATAGAAAAAAGAGAAAATTTACTGACGCTTTGGACCTTAGTCATTCATTGGAGTAAAAGAGCAAAGGACTAACATCCATGGTGTAGAATTTACAAATTTATCACAGTAAATTGTTTTACTCTACATCTAGTATTTAACACAAACTGCTTAATATCCATTTATGAATTGCTAAATTTCTCTGCATATAAGTTGACTCGGTATATTAGTGAAACCTGAATTTTCAACTGTAAATATGCAATTTTTCACAAATTCAAACTAAATCCTTTAGATAGTCATTTGTACACAATAACAATGCAATCAAAGTTTCAACAAGAACTGTTTTAAAGCTCTTGAACTTCATCACGAGTTCATGAGCATTAAGTTCCAAAAATTCTTTGTGAGTGATCATGATATTTATGCGCCACTGCTGAATTCTGCGACTTTTACCTTGGACTTCTCTTCATATTTCATCTGGTTTTGCATGGTCACAAGTAAGAATCATGCAAAATACAAAGTGAATGATTTATTTTTTCCAGAAACTTTAGGAAATATGATCTTACCTTAATTTTGGCGGTTAAAAAAAGTTGTTGTTATGATCATGCAAAATTTCAAAAAGAGGCACACTGTGGCACCACTTTATCTGGCTAAACACTGTGAGTGTGTATTTTTTTTTCAATTTTGGAAATGTAAAAGATAGAACAAAATACCTGTTTTCTTCTGATTAAAACAGGTAAAGTTTATATTCAGTTGTTGCATGTTCTCCCCAGGCTGCAGTGCCTGTGATGCCCCATTGCTCTATAATTTCTCAGCACCGCTCTGCTGTTTGCTCAAGTATGAATAATAAGTTATTTTAATATTATTCATTATAATTTTTGCAGGTTGTTGAAGAACCAGTGAAAAAATGGCAAAATGTTAATGGACAAAATACTTTGGTAATGGTCTTGTTCTTTTTGTATTTAAAAAAAGCTATAAATCCTTTATGAGCCAGGTGCGTGGCCCATGGAGCTTATCTTCAGTTTTCTGTAGTGTTAAGTGATGAGAGTCTTTGACTCCCCCTGAACAGGACACTAATCCATCACAGGTTAGATCTGGTACTCATTTACCTACCCATGGCTGAAATGTCAGTTCAAAAATTCGTTTAACTAAGGTGTAAAACTTATAATCTCTTTATAAGACTGTGAGCTTTAAAATGTTGATTGGTGAAACTCATGGCCAGTGAATCTCCAGCAGTTCTAAGCATTGACAGAATCAGACTGGGTTCCTAAAATTGAAATGTTTGCTGACAGTGCAACTTTGATGATAAGTTAAAGCAATTAAGTTTCCTTGATATTGTACAAATAATATATAAATTACATCTGAGTAGTGGGTGAGAAAGATCAAATTATAATAATTTGATGTTAATGTAGTTTTAATCAATCAATTCAATTTTGATCCTGGTGAATCCCCGTAAACAGGCAGGGCTCGACACTAACGTTTCAACTTACCAGTCTAATGGCTAGTGTCAACTTTGATGCTACTAGCCAAACATTTTGTTTTACTAGCCATTCGTTGAAATTCTGAGATGTCTTCCTTGATAAAAACAGAAACTTGTATTTTGTTTACTGGCCCACGTGGCTAGTTTAAACAAAAAATCTACTAACTAAAACTGAATTTCTAATAGTCTGTGGCTAGTTGGCTACCGTTAGTGTCAAGCCCTGACAGGGATGGCCAGATTTACCCCACTTTGGTAGCAATCTCTCCAACTACCTCTCGCCGTCTTGCTTGATTCATGGCATATCCTTTTTCTCCAAACCAACACTCTGAATAAATACTTTGAATAAATAAAATTTCCACTGTTCTATTAAAAACTCAGAATAGTACTAATGTAGACAGAGCATGATTAGTATAATATTGTCACATGTAATGTAACTGCTACATTATGTGTACAGGAGCTGATGTATAACGACCCCAAGAGATGGAGCTACATGTTTGAATCCTATGTTTTGCTTACCATGATGCAGATTCATCAGCATCCCCAGGTGAGTTAATTTTTGCTTACACTAAAGAGCACCAATCATTAAAAAGCCTAATATGAAAATAATGAAAACCGTTTTTGATTATCTGAAAGAAATCTTATGATAAGAAAGGAAAACAGGTAAACTTTCAGGCAGTTAAGATAAATTGTAAAGATGCTACGAGCTTGGAAAGATTCTAGTTCTGTGACTAGACCTATAAGATGCAACTTAGCAAATGTCACACGTTATTTTGTTTGCTTGAACAGTAATAGAATATGTGAGAGATTAAGAAAAAAGCAAACTTATTCAAGTTAAAAATAGTTTAGTGAAAAAATGGTTTTTAAGTAAAGAGAAATTAATTTTCTTGTGGCAGTTTAAGTAAATTTTGAATTCTCTACTGTGAATCAGTGTCAAGATTCCAAAATTTGCTATTTTTTTTCTCACGTTGCTTTTGAAGTTTGCGAACAAAACAATGTCACAGAAACAAGAAACCTGATACCTTGAATGCATAATGCACTAGCAAATCATCAGTGCAAAACCAAAAACCAAAACATAATTAACCTGTGATTGTGATTTGCATTGATTATTTGTTTGTAGCCTTTGCTTGACAATTGTCACTTTAAAAGCAGTGAAACAGATATAAATGTGTTTGGTAGGTAGTGAGGGAGAAATGTTTTCTGTTATAGTAGAATGCCACTTTTGCAGCAACATTGTGGTGAAAACCAAGTTGTGATGATGCAAAATCTGTGGATTTGATTAAAGCTGTGACAAAAAAATGGAGCCAGTTCTTGCCTTCTCGTATAAGAGTAATAACCAACTTTAAAACACAAAATTATAATTAATGAGATCCCAAAACATAATTTATTGTTTTTCAGGTTTCTCAAACCAGGCTAATTGAGAGAAGTGCGTACAGTGCAGGATACTGTTTTATGGAGCATCAGTATAAATCGTAAGTGTTTAAAATAAGACAGACATATTAAGCATAATAAATTATTATCATTATAGCAGTTTTTCTTTCCTGTGGTAGTAAAAGTTCCACAATTGATTGACAGGCTAATAACATGTGATAACTTATACCAGGAGATAATCTCAAGTTTTCCTTGGCTAGATTGTTCCAGCTAACATTTGCAATCCTTTTGCCGACTTCCACTTGCCGCTGTTCTTTTAAGTTTTCTCAATTTTTTTAGACAAGCTTTAAGAATAATAGATAATAATTTAGAAAATTACAGAATCAGCAAAATTCCAAATACATTACAACATGCAGAAATTTATAAAATTAATTTCTTCTTCGAAAGTTTAGCAGTGTCACATGGAAAGTTAATTTGAGTGTTGCTGGAAGAAAATTTATCACATGCTGAATGGCTGTTAAATTTTCTTGTGGGTGGTGTTTGTCTGCAAAGTCAAACAAGGCAAAATTTGTTTAACTGCTATTTTCTTGAATCATTCTTATCTGAAGTGGACACTTTGAAAAGAATAAAATGTTTGTGTAAAATAATTAAAAAAACTATTTACTGACTTTAAAGAGACAACAGTCATATAATATTGGTAAATAAAGCTCATTAAATATCTCATTTCTGGATGGATAATCAGAGTTGTTGCTAAGCGCTGGCTGCTGCTGAAATTCACCGGCTGATAAAGAGGTGATCTCCTTCTGGATTTTTGGCTGTCTATCAGCCATTTTTAACCGGTTCAAAGAAAAAACCAACTGCCAGACAATTTTCTTAGCGACAACCCTGGATAATTGTGAATAGCTAAACAGGTTAAATAGATTGGATTTTAGTTTACTGAGTGCAATACAGTAGTTGCTATGGAAACATCTCCAACTGCCAAATTCAAAAACAGAAACAAAATGGCTGACAGTTGTTTTGTTATTCAAACCAAAACTGTGTTGAGCAACTAAAGAAAAATTCTAAAAACTAAAATTTTCTTTGAGAGCAACACAGACCCGTTTAAAAGTTTGGCAGCATTGGCCAACAGAATGGAAAGCCGACCAGAAAATTGAAAAGTGTGAGCAGAAAGAGCTGCTTGATAAAATGTTGCAAGGTATTTTATGCCAAAATATGTTCAAATCAGAAGGCACCATTGGTGAGCTTGTGGAGCTGAATTTTTAGTTTGAAAAACCCAAAAACCCAAATAAACTACCTCTATAATATGGAACTTGTGGCTTATGATTGCTGAGTGTTGTGCTTGCTTAATATAGTAAGTTTGGCTGTGTTTCAAGCTAAAGAACCTGATACTTGAAACAATGCTAAATCTTAATTTTATCTAAAATATTCAAAGCAACTTTCCCAATAAAATCGGGGAAGACACCTTTAACGGAAATAAGCTTCACTCATCTTTAATTCGATACAAACAACCCCAAATGGCTGATTTGGAAAACTTCTACCAGGCCACTACACCCGAGCGTGTTTGATTGGTGCCTGAAAACCAATCAGTAAATGATTGTGATTGAGGAATTTCTGAAGAAAAATATTTGATATCAGATGTTAGATTCTATTGTTTACAGCACGTTATCTAATGATTTCCCTAACTACTACAATACCTTGCTTCACAAGCTAAAAATGTTGTATTGTTGAGAATATAATAAACAAAAAATCACCAGAACTTGCTTAAGCATTTCTTGATTTATTTTGAAGTTTAATCACTTGCACCCATGAAGTTTAATCACAATAACTCTATTGCTAACACATGTCACACTTGTACGGCAAGTATCGCATTCCCTTTAATCAGAGACCATTGTTAGCAGTAACTATAATGCAGGGTTTTCAACAAGTTTTAAAGTTGAAGGTGAAAGTTCAGGAATAGACGGCGAAGTAGCTGACATTTCTCATTTTATTTGCAGAGTCTGAGTACTTTAGCCATCAAAAAAGATGGCAAATTTATTTCAAATAGGTGGCGAAGATCGCTGGTTGCCACCTCTTATTGAAAACTCTGATAAGGAAAGAAAGGCTTAACACAACAAACTCCTGAGCAAAATCTTTTGCAATTCTTAAGTGTTGGTTGCATTGGATTTTCTCTGCACTTTGTAGCTACGAGGTATCTGGCAGCATCCTTTATTTATTTAATTTTTTTGCAGAGGAATGATTACATCTGTGGAATACACAATATTTCAACAATGGTTTAAGTTCCTTCTGGAAAAACAACAACCAAAACTGGATTTGATTGGTTAGTCTTACATACAAGGAGGGGTTGAAATAATTGTTGATATCCACTAATACCCCTTCGTTATTAATGTCACCATTTGCCCGGCAAAAACTTTTACTCACCTCTCGACAGTTTTTTTGGACCTTTATTTTAAGTTTCTTTGGTAACAAAATTTACAAATGCGGTGCCAGACCAATCTTTGCGATTTCTCATATTTTCCCAGCCAGTACAGGTAAAACATTTTATTTACCCTTAAGTAAGACCAATTAATAAATTTCCTGTATTATGAACCTGCCAAACTTAATTTTTCAAAAATTAAAAAGAAAAATTTCATATGAGCATAAAACTATTTTTCTACTTATATGTAATAAAAATGTACTTATTTTTAGCTCAAATAATAGATGGTGTGATCGAAAATTATATGACAAGGAATAATCAGCTTCTAGTGCATGTTATGAATATATATGGGGATTATTTAATAGAGCTGAAACCATATATAGAATAGCACACACAATTTAGCCTAGGTAGCCTGTTGTCAGTTGATGAAGAAATACTGCTTTGCTACTTATTCTCAGCGGTATAGTTGTTATGTCTGTTCAGTCATGTATTTACAGTGATATGTACATGTACCAAGACTTGAATTGTATTTTTATTTTTATTTCCCCCCTTCCCCCTGCTTCCCTTCTGATCTTTAGTTTTTCATTTTGGCCTAAATGTTTGTAAAGCAGGAAATTAAATTGGTCTGGCCTCATGAATACTTACCTCCCAGCATCATGTTTACTGTATTTCATGCAAGCAAAAAAGTAAGCCTTACTAATTAAGTATTTTTAACCCCAATTCTCAATCAAATATAATTTTGTTATCTAGAGCTGTAGTACTACATAAAAATAATTGTCTTTAAAGATTTGGAAGATGTCCAACACATTTTCTGAAGTGTTGGATCATAAAAGTTTATATGATATGATATGATGTCAGGGAACTACTTCAATCCCTTTGAATATAAGAGATTATTATCTTGACTTATTTATAGTGCAGTACTTTGAATCTTATTTGTACTTTTCTTCTACATGGGCGGCACATAAATGAGAACAAAACAGTGCCATAGTACTGTGCTGTGGGGAGAACTGCCCTATTTGGGCTGAGGTTTGTCAGTTGACCTCATTCTGATTCTGAGATCCCTGGTCTTCCCCCTCTGTGACTATAACATTGAAACCTGACTGTGCAGGTTTCTTGTGAAATGCAAAAAAAAAATTCTTTTTTTTCTTAGTTCAAACTTTAAGCAAACCATGAAAAATATAAACTTTGTGAGTTCTTTAACAAGAATATGCCCTTTTCACTCTCAAGTACTGTATCAAGTTTTATTATCTTTGCTGCTTGAAAATATGTCACAGTTGCAATTCTCAGCTCAAGGCTGCAAGAATTTTAAAAATGCTTCATAAAGTCATTGTGCTCTTTTATATTCTTCTTTAACTACTCTATCTTACCTTCTATAACCCTGTATAAGACTTAGTTTGTAATTATTCAGTGTAAACTGCCAAATACTACTATAGCTTTGGAGGTCCTCGAAAATAAGAATTAATATATTTGATCCGTAAAATAATCTTTTTCACTAAATATTCAGGATTTAGTCATAAAACTTTCAAAGTTGCTTAAAACTTTATTTACTAGAAAGTCAAATTTGTTACATTTCATGATAATAAAATCATCAATATTTAATTTTATTATTTCTATTGACAGTTTATTTACGAACTTCTCCTGAAAAGTGCATGGAAAGAATAAAAAAGCGAAGCAGGAACGAAGAGTCAGCTGTTTCTATGGTAAGAGACTACAAAATAGAATTGTTCTTCAGTCTTTTAAATTACTTCATTTCAGCTCGATAGTATCATATAGAATGAATAGTATCATATAGAACCGATAGTATAGATAGTATCATATAAAACCGAAGATGTGGGGTTCGATTCCCACCAAGGACTTAAAAATTGTTTTCTCTTCATTTATTCTATATAGTTTTCTCATTTTGTATTAGCAAAAGCTAATCATGCATGGTTTTTCGTTCGTTTTGAATTACCGAACGCATTTAATATACTTTCATGTTGATAGTATCATAGTCTAATACAGTCGAACCTTGATTATCCAGACTTCTCGATTATCCAGACTATTCATTTATCCAGACTATTCTGTTATCCTGACTTTTTGCTTTTTGCAAATAGTCTGGTAAAATCCTTTAAAACACTGTTGGAACCTTTGTTCGGAAGTGCAACGAGAACTTTTTGAAGCAAATAAACAAGCTTGAATATTTTAGAGTGTTATGAATATCTGAACACATTGATACTGTGTAAATTTCTTGATTGAAATGTTTCTTTGCTGTTCATATGTGTATATATCTTCTCTTTACATTTGTATCTCATTAATATTCATTAATTTTTTTTCAATTATCCGGACCGCCTCTTGATTATCCGGACTATTTACCGAGGTCCGGATGAGTCCGGAAATCGAGGTTTGACTGTTGTGAAAGCAAAAGGCTTGTGGTATGTGTCTAAAATGATAATCATCAAGGCATGCTTGTAGCTAATTTGAAGCCTCTATTAAAAATGCACACTCAGGTCGTGTTGGTACCCTTAGGTACCATATAAAGCTAGTCTGAATGTTAGCAGCCATGGACAGCTCTTTCGGCCTTTTTAGGCCTCATCAGCATGGCATAGCTAGCAAACAGGCTCAGTTTCCCAAAAAGAACATAAGTAATCGTAAAAGCGTAATGCTTATGGGATGTCAGTTACTGACACGTTTCTGCAATGTATTCTTGAGTTCATCTTTATAGCCACATCCCACCAGCATTGCATTTTTACCATTGCTTATGAAAAATTATTCTTTGTTTTCATATTATTTTAATATGCCAAGCCTGGAGAAGCTGTGATAGTGGCATTTTTGGCACACTTCTGTATTACTAAGTACCGCAAGGTTTGATCTTTTCCTTCAAAGCTGACTCAGATTTCCATCCTCACAAGGTTGGTAAATAGAGTGCCAGCATCTTAATGGAGCAGCTCCAGATAACAGCTCCAGCTCAGCTAACCCGATTGGTTTCTCGGCCCAGATGCTAGAAATGTTAGCTTGCAAGCTCCAATCAGCCACTAATCTCAGAAAAGGAGCTAATTAGCCATCTTACTGGAGAAAACTTTACTATCTATATGAAGTACAGAAAAGTCATACCTTTCGATTTATGAATTTATAAATAATATCTTTGAGGCTTTTAGGTGTCATATCAATTAAAAAATTTAAAAATTATTAAAAACTTTACGGTTTATACGTATAAAAAATTAGCTAAAACTTTACGTTTTGGCCGCACTTGTGGTGGCCTTCATCATATAATATTTGGGTTTTGTCTTTTTTCTGTTCATATTTACTGTTTTCTCTAGATCAATGTCAAAATAATTCACTTAATCTTGTTACAATATAGGACCTCGTGCAGTCATTACACGACCGTTATGAGGAGTGGTTGATTAAAAAAACTAAGTTTACAGTACCTGTTCCAGTTATGGTAAGTCTTTAATCAATTTAACGAACCTGAGTTTGCCCTTGACTGTTAACACTTAACCAGGGTCCGAAATTAACGGTCGTCCGTATGACGACTACTATTTTACATTGACGACCAGATCTTCGAAAGTGGTCGTCCCGCTAACGACCTAATTATTTTCGAAAATATTTTTTTCTTAAATGGTGGATTCCATGATAACCTTACATTTTCGCTCGTTAAAATGTTTTTACCTGTTTGACCTCTGAAATATTTTGAGACTAGTGAAGGAAAACACAGCATGTTTTTGATGTTGCTTTACATGATGTTAATATTTTATTAAGTAACATTAGCTATATAAATGTAACACAAGTTGGCTTTGTGAGTTAAGGACAGTTGAACTGTGGTTGAATACGTAATGATCCTTTGACTTTGTAGCACCATAAAAACGAAGAGAAGAAATGTAGTGTTGAAAACCAAAAAATGGTCGATTTCAACTTTTGAATTGAGCCGGGCGCAGTATAAGAGCGCCCTTGTACCCAAGCTCTACCCCTGCATCACACATTCAGCAAGAGTGGTCCGCTGGTTTTCCCGCCCATTGTCTCTCCATCCTGGGTCACAGGTTATTTTACGTGAGGCCATAGTGGCCATTTTGGTGTAACTTTGATTATTTATGTTGTTTAGGGAACGAACATGGCCATCTTTGTGACTCTTGGAATTGTGTTTAAATGTTCTTTTCTTAATATCTAACTTATGCTATTTTAACTTTGTTGGATGCTCTTTTTTGTAAATGAAAGGCAATTCAATTGGTTCGTGATAGAGAAACTCCTGGCCCATTAAGGGCCTGTTCGTTGGGCCTATTCCAACTATTGCGGATTAAGAATGAAGTTTTGACTGATAGACGTTTTTCATGATGTAAATATTCTTTTGTCTACATTCAAATTTACTCGGTAAGTCTCGTTCACGAGCTTTAAAATCAAAAGAATATGTTACCTAAAACGACTGGGCAAAGTTGAATGTAGACAAAAGAATATTTAAACCATGAAAAAGGTCTGTTTTCTTCCAGATTGTTAGGGCGATGAAATATTTGTTTCAAATTTAAAATTCAAAAGAGTTTTATCAGTAAGACATGTTTTATTTGTAACTGCGCCGGAAAAGCATGCAGCCACACGAATCCGACAAAGTTTTTATTTTATGAATTCCTATTCCAGAATAGACCCAAACGAACACACCCCGGCTAAGTTGCTATTCTTAACCTTTTTGATAAAAGATTTGCTATGGTTTTCCTTTTAGGTTGTTGATGGAAATCAGAGTTTAGAAGAATTGTTTCAATATTACGAAACAAACAGCCAACTTTTGTTGGGATGCAATGGATTAAAAGTATATTGATTTCGCCTTGCTCTTTTAAGCTTAGTCAGTGCGACTGGTCGTTTCACACTACCGAATTGTAACGCGTCTCAACGTAATACAGCTGCTACGAAACTGATTAGGATGAAAACGTACACACTATCTTTCAAACGAGCTTGCTTTGTTGCCCGTGAATGGAGTTATCATATTAGGCATGGAACTAGTGTATAAAATCCGAAAATGGCATGCAGAAGCGACACAGATACTTGTTTCAAGCTGGTCCGTTTCTCACCTTTACACTTGCAGACGAGTTACAGTTACACATCTTAACAAGCTTACTTGTTTGGTTTATGGAGAGTGTTGAACACCCAGACGTGTAATAATCGAAGCAAGCTCGACAACTAAACATTGTAGCCGTAACTCGCACACTACGTCGCCAGTGATACTTGCAACACCATATCAAAATGTCAAAATTTACTCAAAGCCGTGACTCGCTTTACCCAAATCTTATAAGATCATACTATGACACCAGATCTAATCGTCTACATTTTATCAAAGTCGTGTTGAGTATAACCTTAATCTCCAAGGATTTTTAAAATATTTTACCTGCTTCCACGTTATTAGAGGTAGCGGCAAAGGACAATAAGTGAAACAGCAGGCGGATTTTACTTAAACTATGGAACCAGAAGAAAATTCTTTAAAAGAAGCCACTACAGTGTTAGGTTTTTAACAAAGTTTGTACAGGAATCTGTTACGCAGAACGCAAGCGTCTTAGGAAATTGTATATTGACCTTAGTAGAGTTTATTGGAATATTTAGAATTTAAGTAAACTACATTAGCGCTAGTTAAGGAATTTTCCATGGCTGTAGCTTACGTCTATCGAGTTGTAAATTTAGAAAAGTTTGGAAAAAACGCGAGGGCGGTAACGAGACACACGGGGAGAATCCAAGTTATTCTTTAACTTCTTTAGTGCATTCACAGCTCGATAGATGCACAGCTAAGTTATGGGTCATTTCTTCGGTGACATAGCCGACAGTTTCGAAACAAATTTCCCAAATAACACAATTATTCAGTGGTGATGTTATTTTTTACTTTTTCACACGATCGGGCGAGCCATCGTCATTATGTGCACTGTTTTATAAGAACGCCAATTTTTAAAACTGGTTGAATGCTTGTGGATATTTTGAGGATATTTGAACAGTAGTCCGCTACATTTGCCAAACAGAAAACTTGAGTCAGTATCCTGCCACCCAGACATATTTGCTTATTGAGCGATGCCTTGATTTTACGTATAAACAATGTCTTTAAGACATATTCCTTAAGACATGCACTGTTTGTAATTACTGTTCAAACTCATCTCCAGCGAAAAGTTGAAACGTCTTATTTCATCTTATTTTTTCTTCGCCTTGGCCTTGTTCTTATATAGCATGCTAGTAAATTCTGTTAATTTTCAGTTCACGTTCTTATAAAAAGAGGTTCTTTTAAAAGATGCACACACTGTATGTATAATATATATTTGCATGTAAATATTGCTTTTACTAAATATTCCAATTTTAACTGACAAGAATAACTTATAATCTTATTCACGTTTTCAAGAGTTGTGGTTTTTCTTGTCATGTAGTATTTTAGGTTTATTTAAAACCATGAGTGGAGCATCCCTTTTTTGTCTAAAATCTTCTTGAAAGTGATTATATAGATTTTAATAAAATTGCATTCTGTTTAAGCATTAGAGCACAACTTTCTATGACTTTATCGGCGAAATAGAGCACGCGTGATGTTGGGAGAGACACG
>JAPEIX020015100.1:0-12617 GCA_026122405.2 Zoanthus sansibaricus
CTCTTCAAATATCCCGTATCCCGGTAATTTTTTGCTCAAATATCCCGTATCCCGGAAACCCCTAATAGGGCCTCATATGCGGCCTTCTCTCCATCAACATAGCTAATTTGATTTCAAGCAAACGATCCAGAGGTAAATATGTAATGTTACAAAAATTTCTCTGCTCTTTTTATAGTTTTCGGAGTTGGAACGAATCTACTCGGCTCTGTTCAAGACGTTTTTGGGCAACTACTCGGTCAACCGGATATGATGTAACGACGACATTAAGCAAACATCCGCTGACATCGGCTTGATAATTTTGAAGCAAAAAAAAAACATGGCGTGTTGTGATGCCGAGTCTTTTTTCGGCGAAGAAGACCGTATATTGCCTTGGGATCGCTTCAAGAGATGGATAACATGTTTTTGTGTTGTTACGTTCGACATAGAACTGGGACAAGCCATAGAGGTTTGTGTGGAACCGAAAGATCAGTTTAGAATCGCTTATTAAATACGTATTTTCTGGTTCCACTAGTACTGGGCTGGCATCTGCATGTGCCCTATGTAATGTAAATGATGGGTGAATGCGAAATCCTGTCTTATGTATTTCCTTTTCAGTAATTAATTTTATTTTGAATTTCAGTTGATCTATCCAAAACATATAGAGCTGACAGATAAAGAGGTAGGGAATTCGTTAATTATTATTCGTGGTTTTTCAAGTAAGACCCAAAGTTGCATGTACCCTTGTTTGGTTAAAATGGAATCTTAGCTTTTTATTAAAACCAAGCTTTGATTTTTGTGAGAATTTGAAACAAAATTATGGATGTTTTGCAAAATTTTTTAGGGCATTTTCATTTTAAATTCACATCCTTTTGACGAGAATTTCTGAAGGGTTGTTACATAAGAGATTTTCTGAAGGGTACTCCATTCGTGGCCAACTTTTCTCAGGGTATCGAAACAGCTTTTCTAATTTTCTAATGGATATTCATTTTATGGCTATTTTGTTCTTAATTTTACAGCCATTTTGGTTTTCTGAGAGATACTCAGTCTACAGCCATTTCTGTAAATGGTATGCAATTAATGGCCATGTTTTTAAGGTACATACGCAGTAGGAGTGTCAAACAACAGAGGTTTTTATAAGCAGCAGACCGTTTTCTAAGGATATTTCTTAGGGCACTCATGAATAACCTCGTCATTGAGGAAGGGCCGGGGGTGTGTATATTATAATTGAAAAGGCCCTACTATTATGTTTTGTGGCGGTAGCATTTTTTATATGACAAGACTCGTGGTTCAGCTGAACTTACCACATACGGCATACTTTTATATTAAGTGAAACTGAAACTGTTTTGAATTCAATCCTAACAGTAGAAAAATTCTTTTTCTTTGTGGTACGTCAATTGAAAGTACAGATTATGTTATAATATTTATGGTGAAAGTTACGTTTTTCAAATTATTTTTTTAGGTTACTCAAATTTTAGAAAAATCAAAAACGAAACAATGCATCAAAATGACATACAAAAAATATTTTATTTTCCAGCTTTATAACAACTTATTAACTTAACATAATTCAATGATAATTGTTTTACCAACAGAAAATGAACATTTGTTATTTATCTTTCCCCGACTCTAATTCAGGTACTGTGTCTCTTCATGTATTATCAGTGTACAGCCATAACTATTATGAATTGATATAGAATCAATAAAGTAACATGGGATGGAATGTATTAATCAGCTCATATTGGTATGCATTATTTATTTGATGTCAGTTATGAAATAGATTGGACCTTTGATTGGTCAAAAATCTATGTTTTATCAGAGTATAAAACATAGAATAGTGCTTGCCAATTAAGGCGAGTAATCGCTGTCACTCGCCATCACTCTTGCAAAATCATTCTTAGAAGAGCGATAAATGGATCACCTACTGTACTGACAAAAAGTTGCTCACCTTATCAAAGATTAAAAAGCACGTGTTCCATTTGCTATTCATCTTTTCAGAATTAAAAAATTTCTCATTCAAAACAGCTTCGTCCAGAACGTCAAACAATAAGGATGATCGTGTTTTCCACATCTGTTTGTGATACCATATTTTATGGCCTTTGTTATTGGGTGCTGGCATTGTTGTTTACCTTCAATCAAAATTTAAGAAAAGCTTTATTTTTGTTGCGTTAAAAAGAAAGTTGCACAATTTAGATGAAGTGAGAGCAACATTGTTTTGGCCAAATAATGGACACTAATACTAAGGCAAAAATCGCTCATCTCAGTTCCCTTAGGTGAGCTTTATGACGTCACTCACCAAGGATCTTCAAATGGCAAGCACTGAGAGAAAAAGTGTGTTTTATTGTTTTTTGCCACTGGCATTCCTCTTACCAACATTTTTGTTAGAGATGGCAGAAAACATTTTATTTGAAGACACTTATGATGGAGTTCTCTGCAAAGCAGCAGAAAGTTTTTAGGACATTTGAGAACACTCAAGAAATGTAGAAAACACGAGCCAAATTACCCTTGTGTTCCCAAATGCCCGTCATGTTTATTACAGTGTAATACACGGCTTAGGTTTCTTTATTTGTTATATAATTAACAATGTACATGTTAGGAACAGAAATTGAATCAGGTTGATTATTCAAGAATTTAAAAAAAATTGAACCAATCAAAGTTAATTTAGGAATCAAGAATAGAAATCAAAAGCAATGAATTAGCAAATAGTTGCAAGAGCAGGAGTACTAATGTGGAGTTAAACTTAAAGATAGGGTGTCAAGTCTGGAGATTTGAGAGATCTGGTTGAAATGAGGTTGATCTTGAGTGTGTGCTCAAGAAGGAACCAGTTAAGGGAGTATGGACATTTGCTTTGCAGAGATGAATACAAGTTTGTGAGAAACAGTCAGGATTTTTTATTTAGAACCAAAGTGGAAAATTCTAGGAGCAACCTTAACAAAATATGGAAGCAATTCATGGGGATGATCTTATGTGATACAGTGGAGTTTTGCAAATGAAAAGCAGCTCTCAGTAAGCCAAGTGTAGGACGTCAAAATAGTTTGCTGTTGTTTCGATCATCTAAATCTATGGATTCCATATTTGAAATGGACCAGTAAGGACTTCAAACTGTTTTTTTTTGTCATGCAGCATGGCTTGACTTTAGCTGTTTAACTTACTAGTTAGTCTGGGGCTAGTGTAGTGAGTGCAGTGTGAAATGAAAATATTTTACTTACCAGCAGTCATCAGCTGGTAGCCATACCTAGACTCAAATTTTTTCAATTTCTTTTGTTTTCGAAAATTTGTTTTTATCTTAGTTATTCCAGTGAGGTTCTTTATTTAGAAACAAAGGGAAATCTAGGAAGTAAACTCAAATTGACAAGGAAGCTGTGCATATAAGCTTTGCATAATTTTGTTGTTGTTTTTTTTCATCTAAATCAGTAATGACTTGACCTGGCTTTTTATTGTTGTGTGACAGTGCTTGACTTTTAAACCGAGTAACTTACTACATAACTAATCCTTAGGCCAGGTGGCCAAACCTGGACTCGAATGTATGGTCCTTCTACCTATCTATTCAAGTGTCTACTGTTGTTGTTATGAAATTTTAATTACCCGAACCCATATATTTCTAGTCCTGGCTAGTGGACTATCGTTGAGGTTGATCTTTGTTTGGATTATTGATAATTACAGTTTTTTCAGCCAGTAGACATCTATTCCTGACGTACTGTTTGAATTAATGTCTAACTAATCTTTTGAAAACGATTACAGGATGCATGGGAGACACACAGTTTCATTTTAGAATAAGGTGTAGCCTGCACAGTTGTCAGCGAATGCCAAACTGTTTGAAAAGATTTGAGGGAGAGGTTCCCCTTTCATACAAGGTAAACTGCCGTATAACTGTATTTTTATGATAAATTGAAATGGTGACATCTTTTATAGATGATCAAGATTGTAAAACTGTCAAAACTGTCATGTTGAAATAATTTTTATATTAATTTTCTTTCTTAGCCGAATCATAATTGGATTGATGATGATGATGAGCTGTCATCATACAGTATGGCTCACCCAATGCAAACATAAAGAATGTTTAGTTGTTTGAATTAATGTTTGCAAATTAGTAATTTAACCCATTTTCAAACCAGTGCTATACCTTCTGAGGCTTAGAGTTGAAGTTCTCATAGGCATAAGATTTTCCTCTGCAACAATGAACTTTAGAGATGTTGTAATTCTACCCTTCTAAGCAGCCAGATTGGATGCCTTTTGTTAATAATAATCTTAGCTTTTAAAACACAGTTTTTAGTTAATACTTAGTATTTAAATTATTATTATTTTCAATTGGAAATAAATTTTTCATAGTATTAATTTTTGCTTATCTTTATTATAATTTAATTTAGAGTGACCCTGCACACTTTTATGGTTTTGTTCTTTTTCGACAAGTCAAGGATCCCAGCATACAGAGAGGATATTTTCAAAAGGTTAGTCGTCCTACCACCACCTACAGTAGCTATAAATTTATTCTCACTGATGTTTGCATATCTGGTTAATATTCTTTTAGTTTGGGTTTTTATAGAATCTGATACAATTTGTTAATTTTAAAAAATACAACTACAGTATTCTGGGTTTTCAATAACAGGTGCAGCTGATGAATTTTCTTGCCTTCTTGAAATGAATTTGCTGTCTTCTTTGGTAGTTAATTACTCAAAAATTATGTAAATAGAATAAGAAATGTCAGCTCCAGATCTTCACTGTTTATTTAATAAGCACTTTCATCATTTTATTTAAAACTTGTTGAAAACCCCAGGTGAGTATTGTACTTTTGAATAGTTAGAATGGATAATATTATTTTTCCTAACTGAAAGAGGTTGGTAAAATAAAGAGTATAATTATTATAAAAATATTTAGTTTATTAAGTTTATATTTCAAACATTGCAAAAGAATTAAGACTTCTGGAAATGAATTGTTTATAATTTGCTACAACTGAGAATGATATTCAATGATTGAAGTATAAACTAATTATGTCCAAAAATACTTTTTTAATGAATGAGCATTATTTCTCACAGTTTCTGCGTGACGTTAGATTTGTGAGCATCAAATTACATTCAACATGCATTACACAATTTAGCAAAGACATAATAGGTTAACGATCCCAGTGTTGGGGTTTGTCTTCTTCAGTGAGATTGTTTATTACAAGTTCTGGGAGCCAGTCAGAGCTCGCAAAAATGAATATGCAAGTTTGTACTAATTAAGGAATTTAGTCTACATACTTGGGACTTGGTGATGGGTACTTTTGAGTACTAACAACTCAAACAATTACCATCACTATATCAGTGTTACCCATCGTTGTGGTTCCACTTAATTACTGTCTTTTCATAAGTTTGACTCCACCACTAACATTAACTTAATTGTTAATTTTGGTGTCACCAAATTATCCTCACTCCTTTAGTATCACAGAGTCAGGTTGGCATAGCGGTCATCACTTACATCTCCCACCACTACAATCCAGGATCAACTTCCTGTGCTCCGCTAAGGGGCCTGAGATTTGTAGATCTCAATATGACTCTGAGGGTTTTCTCCAAGTACTCTATTTTTGCGCTCTCAGCAAAATCGACTCCTAGCTGATTAAATCTGGCTGTATTGCTGTGCCCCAAGGTCATGTATGGATCGTGTTTTGGGGCTGAGCGCCTAGATGGCAGCACAGCTCGTTCCGTTCAACGTCATTGATCATGAGCTGCATCCTTGGCAATCCAACTTGAGAGTTAGGGCGATTAGCAAGCCACCCCTCACCCTTTCCCTTTCACACCATCACCGCCAACGTACACTGTAATCACTTCATCACAATACACCACCACTTTCTCTCCACGTACAGTTATAACTACCATCATGTGAACTAGTCATCAGTGTCACACCATCACTGTGACAGCGATCACATAATAACATTCCAGAACACTGTCCTGGCTGGGCAAGGTAATACATTACAAGTAGAATTTAGAATTAGTAAAATATGAAAATGTCTTAGTTCAAGTTAAGATCAAGATTGAAATTCAAGTAATGCTTTGATATTTTGAGCTGCTGCTTTTGCTGCAGCTCTCTGGGGACGATGCTGCTCCTCTATGACGTCTTGGCTATCATCGACTGCTTTTTGCTCCCCTGTTGGTTTATCTGTTATTTCTAAAGGATACAATTTCTCAGTTGGTCTTGATAACTCGTTTCCTGTGTTCACTCGCAGAGTTACAGCTCTGACCAAACCATTTTTTCAATAGTGAAGTTTGGTCACTACACCTACACTGGTTACGTCGTGTATTGGCATGTATGAGCACAACATTACCAATTTTGGCATGATTTGTGCTGTATTGTTTCCTTGCTGTATGGTGCTCCCTTAGTTTCGTAAGATATTCATTTCTCCATCACTGCCACAAATGATTCATGAGTTTCTGGTGGTATTTTGCTTTTTTTGTTACTGTGACTTCTGTTTATAGTTGATGGATCAAAGTCGTCGTCATCTTCATGTGAGGTATGTGGTAAGGTATATATGTGGTAAGGTATGTGGTAAGGGATGTGGTAAGGTATACATGTGGTAAGGTATGTGGTAAGGTATACATGTGGTAAGGTATGTGGTAAGGTGTACATGTGGTAAGGTATGTGGTAAGGTATACATGCGATAAGATATGTGGTAAGGTCAGTAGCCTTTGGCTGCAAAGGAAATGTGATTGCATGAGAGGAGGTGTGTCATTGATGTCTACATAATAATACGTGAGAGGTCGATTATTTAATGTCGTTTCTACTTCTGTTATTATAGTGTTCAGTTCTATCATATTCAGTGACGCTTTACCAAGTGTCTTTCTCAGACATTTCTTTGCTAAAATCCTACGAGTCACTCGTAAAATCCTCCCCACCGTGGAGCTCGTTCGGTTATAAAGTCCCGTACGATACTTTTTGTGGATAGGTAGTATTGGCATTTTGGGTGGCTGAGGAGTTTGTTTAGCTCTTTTCCTCCTCCTTTAAAATTCTTGGCGTTGTCTGTTATGATGCGTTTGGGTATTCCTCTTCTTGATGCAAATCTTCTGAAGTCTCTTATGAAGGCTTCCATTGTCTGATCCTCAACGAGTTCTAAATGAACTGCTCGAATAGTTGCGCACGTGAATAAGCATAATTTATGTACATTTTAGTCTGATCGCTGCCTGTGCGTATGTAAAGTGGACCCGCATAATCAATGCCTGTTGTTGGGAATGCTTGTGATGTTGTCACTCTTGATGCAGGCAAAGGTGGACTAACTTTAGAGCGAAAGGGTGGTCCTTGTACCTTTCTGCAAGTAATGCATCTGTGGATGAGTTTCCTGACAAGTTGTCGCCCTTGAGGAATCCAGTAGGCTTGTCTTATGTGTGTCAGTGTCTCACCTGCGCCCCCATGCGTAATTTCTTTATGCATGGCTTGTACTATAAGTGTTGTAAGGTAATCATTCTTCGGAAAAAGAATGGGGTACTTTGCAGTTTCAAGTACATCTGAGTGTTTCAATCTACCATGACATCGTAGAATGTCGTTTTCATCTATATAGAGTCCTAACTGGTGTATGAGTGTTGGTGTTTAACCTTTTGCTTTTGTCGTGCGGTGCTTTATCTCTTCTGTATAGTGAGAGTGCTGTGTGGCTTTTATCAGTGCATTACGAGCTTCAGTGCATCTCTGTCTGAACGGTTGATTTCTATCTGAAGAAATGCTTTCTCTATGTCTGCCTTAAGTGCAAATTTGTAGTATCTAAATTTCAACAGAATCTTTGTTAAGTCTTGCATAAGGTTTGGTCCTATATGTAAACAGTCGTTCAGACTTAAGGCTGTGGGTGATGTTTTTGCTGAACCATCGTAAGCAATTCTTGTAGATTTGGATCTTTTCTCTGGAGACTGTGTGGTTGATCCTTAAGTCGCTTTTTGCACAAGTTAAAGTTTGACGATAGCTCATGTTTGTTAGGCTTCCATGGTAGTTTTACGCTGTATCTTCGAGTTGCTTCATTATATTCGATTGTTTCTTAAAATAGCTTATTGATGCAATCATTGTTGACGTGGTCAGTCGGTAAATCGTTAATTTCCCAGAATTTTGTGAGAAGCTTGTTAAGGTTATCGTTATCTGTTTGCCTTGCTTCTGTGTGACATAATGTATTGCATTTGTTGTCATGAGTAGATTCGTGATTGGGCGTTGGCCAGTACAGTAGCCATCCACATTTGCTTTGGATAGCTGTCCATTTACCTTCATGAGATTGCTTAGTGTTCCCGAGTATGAGTTGGCCATAGTGGTAATTTTTTCTTGAACTTTCTTTGGTTCTAAATGTGGAGATGTGTAATAACTCATTCTGTATTGTTTTAAGCTGAAGTTTCTCTCATAACTGTTGTGTTATGAATGTTTTCTGTGAGCCTGTGTCTATTAGAATACGTGCTTGACATTTATATCAAGGCCCACTAACGTTTTCCCAGGCGGTTTGTATTTAAGTGTGTTTGTGTTTGTGGATTTCGTTGCTAGGTTAGACACTACAGTGTTGTTTTTAGGGGGTGTAGGTTGAGGTGCATCGTTTTGATGTCGTCGTGGTTTAGTGCTTTCTTGTTTCTTGTTTGTGTTTGACTTGGGATCGCAAATTGATGTGTGGTGTTTTTGTTTGCAGCTGAGACATCTCCCTCTAGATCGGCAATCACTTTTTGTATGACCTGATCGTAAGCAATTATAGCATCTTTTCTTTTTTTGAAGTATAGCTCGTCTATCTTTAGATGTCTTGATCTTTTCACATTTTTCAGGTTGATGTTTTCCATCGCAGTAGATACATGGTCTTGGTTCAAATTTCCGAGCATTTGTGGTTTGTTGATGTGATTGTGCGAGCAGAGCGCTAGTGGATGGTATGAGTATTTCTTCAGTTGTCGTGACATTGTTTTCTTTAATTAGGAGACCTTTTTCCCGTGTTTCGATTTCCTGACGAAACCTGCTTCCTAACTCGTTCAATGAGCTGTCTGCGAGAGGATTGGCTCTAAATAGCAAGCGTCTTATATTTTGCGGTAGTTTCTTGAGTAAAATTGGAATTTGTAAACTTCCATATGATGCTGTGTGAATGTCTAGCGTTTCTAGCACGCGGATGTTACACTTTTGCATAAATCATGAAATGTTCGTAACTGGTGTGCTTCACATGTTGGTGGAGTGATCCATATGAATGTTAATTAGAATCTGTTATCGCCGGAATCGGTCTGTAAGCATCTGAATGGCTTTCTCATAGTTTTGTGACGTAGTTGGTAGTCCTGAAATTGCACGTGCAGCATCATCAATTAAATAGCCTTTCAAATATATCATTTTGTCGATGTCGGAAATATCTGGATTGTTATGTACTACATTAAAATAACTATCCCAAAACGTGAGCCATTCAAGGGGGTTGCCGTTATATGGTTGAATGTTAAATTTTGGCAAATTAATGTGTATTTTGTTTGTAATCTGGCTATCATCTAAATGACTTGTTTGGAACGAACTTACCGGTAGTTGCGAGTCTTCAATTATTTCGCAGAGCTTGAGTTTCCAAAATTCTATGTTGTCTTGAAAAGATAGAGCTTGTTCCGTTTCGGCCATGATCTCGTCTTTATTTACCAAGGCCCCAACTATATTTGCATCCATTAGAAGTATCTCCTCGAGTCTTCTTCCTAGTCATTCCAAGATGGCTTTCAGTTCAATCTTGTTCATATCTTCTTCGGCTATTATTCTTTCTGCTCGCTTAATATCTTGAGTATAATGTCCTTTGTATGATCCCCTAACGGCCTTTGAGTGTGCGATGTCTGATATGGACATTGTGAACCGGGAATCGGCACCAGTTTGTAAGATGTAACTGCCTGGTTCAACTATGATTTATTGAGAGTAAAATGTGAAGCTTAATTACATCAATTATGATCGTGTCCTACATAATAACATTCCAGAACACACATCATCAGTGTCACACCATCACTATGACAGCCATCACTGGATCACTTGTGTTAGACTATCACTCTCAATACTGTACATAGTTTGTTACCATTGCATCATCAGTATCACCCCGTCACTGTGACAGCGATCTCTGGATCACCTGTGTTAGACTATCAATCTCAATACTGTACTAGTTTGTTACCATCACATCATCAGTGTCACCCCGTCACTGTGACAGCCATCACTGGATCACTTGTGTTAGACTATCACTCTCAATACTGTTCATAGTTTGTTACCATCACAACATCAGTGTCACACCATCACTGTGACAACGATCACTGGATCACCTGTGTTAGACTATTACTCTTAATACTGTACATAGTTTGTTACCATCACATCATCAGTGTCACACCATCACTGTGACAGCGATCACTGGATCACCTGTGTTAGACTATCACTCTCAATACTGTACTAGTTTGTTACCATCACAACATCAGTGTCACACCATCACTGTGACAGCGATCACTGGATCACCTGTGTTAGACTATCACTCTCAATACTGTACATAGTTTGTTACCATCACATCATCAGTGTCACACCATCACTGTGACAGCGATCACTGGATCACCCGTGTTAGACTATCACTCTCAATACTGTACATAGTTTGTTACTATTACATCATCAGTGTCACACCATCACTGTCCCTTGCATCTCCCCCAATGTGGCTTTTGTTCGTCACCCTGGAACATAATGTCTGAATTTAAAAGTTTTGCTGTTGTCACAAAACTGGTCAGCTATAGAGGATAGAAGGAATCAAACTACACCTTTGATCCAAGGGATTGGAAAGGGGTGTATCTGGAATCAATATATACATTTATACACTTAGGGGTTAGTTACTATAAGTGAGTAACTTGTTTACATATTTACCCATGCACGAGCAATAAAATGAACAAGAAATCTGAATAAGGAACAAGGCAAAAGCGAAGTATAATATGTAAACAAACTACTCATTTCCAGCAACTAACCCTTTTATAGCATGTAATCAGAGTTGACTTCATTGCAAGGTGTGCCTAACACAATTTAAAGAAATTGAAGCAAGAATCAAGTTTGCACAAACAAAAAATTTTTTAAATTAAATAAGTACATAATTAAAAATTCATATTAAGTTCAAATAGAATAAAATAGAAATCACAAAAAGTTGTTTATGAATATGATTTTAAAAAGATAGAACTTTTAAAAATTAATACGAAGAAGAACATTTTACAAGCAAGTAGGGAAATGTGTCAAAAGCTATAAACATTAATTTGTAAAAGAAAAGGAACAAATACCTTGTTTTAGAATTTATCAGCATGTCCTTTGTGAAGTAAAACATTAGAAGAACACTTGTAACGAGTATTTAAAATGTTTTTTTCACGTTGCCACAACTGATTAAGTAAGTACTGAATCACATCTTGAAGAAGTGATCTTGTCAAAACAAGTCGGGAATCTGCATATTTTCGCTCCCAAAAAATGTTTGCACCATAAAAAAAAATTACAACAATTGTAAATCCAATATTCAGTGAATCTGGCAACGGTTTGAATTCTATTTTAAAAAATCTAACAGAAAAACTGATCAAAACTGTCTCAAGCTGCTTCACAAGAAACCCAAACTTTAAATTAAATAAATTCAGTGTATACTCTGATAAAGGACAACTTTCGATGGAGTAAAAGCTCAATAAAAATCATGTTGGTGGATATAGGCAGTAGTTTGAATTTTCTGAAGACTATAGGTATAGACTCAAAGGTATATGATTTTTTTCTGTACAGTGGAGCCGTACGTATATTCACAGATATACCAAAATCACATGATCGATCTTGACCAACAGCAGGCACAGAATTTTTACAGTGAATGAAGGTTCTTTGTTAAATATAGTTAATATGCTGTATTTACACCACATGGCTAGCATGGAATATCATACTCACCAGCTAGTTAAAAGTGAAACTTTCTTCGAACTATAAAAGAATATCATGATTTAGTTTAAAGTTACACCGTCTGACAATTTTCTCTCTCTATTTACCAGTCTGTTGTTTTGGTATCAAGATTGCCGTATGTCAATTTATTCCATCAAGTAGTAAGTATAATCAGATTTACTTGTATCACTACCACCTCTAGAGCTAGTTGGTTAGAAGGGAGCTATAGCAGCTTGACTGTCACCAATCCATACACAATTATTAAGTACTGACTTCTCCATATTTGTAATTGATCAAAATCCTTTCCCGTTTCTTAATATGATGTTTCAATCATATATTACTCTTTGCCAATGTATTCATGGAAGAAATTAATACAGAGCTCTATATATTATACATTGAAAAAATTTTTTAATGTGAAGATAAAATACCAAATTAATAATAGGAAATATTAAGAAATAAATATCGTATTGTTTGCAAATTAAAAACTAGATATATGACAACAATGGTAACTATTAAAATCCTATTTATAATTAATTCGCTTGAAAAATAGAAAAGAAAACAAAGAAGCTATTCATTCAAAAACACTATTTACAATTCCTGTTGATTTAAAAAGCACTTAATTGAGCTTAGAAAGAAGTTAATTTAACTAAGAAAAATTTATTACAAATATAAAATGATTGCAACTATTTGTCACCCGACGCTGCTCAATCAATTGCCGTCCACTGAAACGGAACAAGTTTTTAAGACCTTAATACAATTCATTTTTGGGAAAGCTGAAGCTCGGTTGATTTTATCGAAAAATAATT
>JAPEIX020015179.1:0-12613 GCA_026122405.2 Zoanthus sansibaricus
TGAGCTCAGGCACCCGCAGATGGTCAAAATATTGAACAAAATTGTAAATTTTCTGAAAACAACAGAGCATTCAATGGTGCCCTGGTTGCTTGCTAAAGCAAAACACAAAAAGGGCGGAAAGCAAGGCTATTGCTCAAATGCGTGAGGCAGGGGCCGTGTTCTTATAAAGTATGAAGCGCTTTAGAGAAAAAATACTATACAACATAAAAGAACGCAAAGCATGCTTATGCATTGGACTCGATCCGCACGTTTACGCTGACAAAGCTAATCCGCAGAATACAAGTGTTTGTGAAAGCATTGTAGCAGAAAATAAACGAGTGATAGACGAGACAAAACATGTATGCGCCTGCTACAAACCTAACATAGCTTTTTACGAATGTTGGGGTGCAGAAGGTCTAGAAGCACTTTTGAAAACCCTTGCGTTCATTCCTCCTGATATACCAGTGATACTCGACGCGAAAAGATCCGACATAGGGGCTACTGCAGAGTTTTATGCACATGCTGCCTTTGAGCATTTTGCCGTAGACGCGATAACACTCTCTCCATACATGGGCAAGGAAAGCGTAGAGCCATTTCTTGAGTATGAGGATGCCTTTGTTTTTATATTGGTGCGCACCTCAAACCCCTCCTCTAGTGGATTTCAGACACTTTCTGTCAATGGCAGTCCCTTATATGAACATGTTGCTATGCAAAGTTCACATTGGGCAGATGTCGAAACACTAGGCTTTGTAGTTGGTGCTACGCATCTCGATGCTCTTGCCCGTATGCAAGCGACACACCCTACGCGACTGTTACTCTGCCCTGGCATAGGCACACAAGGCGGAAGCATAGAAGCATGCATGAAACACGGACTGAATGCGCAAAGAGATAATGTTCTTCCTGTAATATCACGAAGCATAGCTAAGGCTGATGATCCCTCCACTGTAGCAGAAGCATACAATGAAGAAATACACAAGGTCTTTGCAACGGTATCACAGGATACAAAGACATACGCAAAACAATGAAGAAAATGAAGGATTTTTAAATATTATTTTGTAATTTTATGGTAAGGGCAATGTAACAAAAAAATATACACAATGTCATACCAATGTCATACTAATATCTATCAAATGTCATATAATATCTATCAAATGTCATATAATATCTATCAAATGTCATATAATATCTATAATATTTATGGTGAGAAGAATGCAACAAAAAAAATATTCCAAAAGCGATGTTAAGCTCATCGATTACTTTTTTTCTAGTTCCTGCTTTGAACTCGGTTCTTTCACACTTAAATCAGGCAAACGCTCTCCATTTTACCTAGATCTACGCAAATTGATATCATTCCCAGAGGCGATGAAGCGCGTGGTACGTAAGTATAACTCGCTCATAGATACGCTTTCTTCATTTGATTACATTGCAGGTATACCCACGGCAGGCTTACCATTTGCTGCGATGCTCGCCTACACAAAAAAAAAGCCCATGATATACCCCAGAATTCCTAAAAAACAACACGGCACGGGTAATGCCATAGAGGGAAAAATTGAAAAAGGCAAACGCGCACTCTTGCTAGATGACCTTATAACCCAAGGCACTAGTAAAAGTGAGGCTATTACCATGCTGCGTGACGAGGGAATCATAGTAGAGAATTTGGTTGTACTTGTACGACGCTCTAAAGAAGTAGAAGAAGAAATGAGAATTGGCGATGTCGATTTGCACTATGTCTACGACATAGAAGACATCATAGATAGGGGACTAGAGAAAAAACTACTAAGCAAACCCAAATATGAAGAGATACGCACATTCTTATCTTCATAACCTCAAAAAGAACCAAGAAGAACAGCGAGATTATTCATGCACACCAGTTACCAAACAATTGCTAGGAGTTTGTCTTTGCTTTCTCACATTGTAACGATATAGCTTGTTTTATATTGCAAGGCGTAGTTGCTCCGCTTGACTTTGTAAGGCATTTGTAGTATTTTTTGAAAGTAAGCCATTGTCGTGGCTTGTACGCTATAATCACAGTTCGTATTGATAATTGTTCAACAAAATTTTATGCTTGCATACATAATCATTCAGTTGCTTGTAACGCATTTTAATAGGAGTTTATTATGTCTGATGATATACAAGAAGGTGAGGAAGTAGGGACGTTTTCTAGAGAAGTGTCTGTAGTCTCGAATGCACATGATGCATTAGGCAGGGATATGGTAGCGCGTAGCCCCGCCGAAGAATTGGAAGAAGGTGCAGAAAAAACTGAATCGAAGTTCACAACAAGGCGTCCAAGGTTTAAGAAAAGCACCAGTAAGAGCAGGTGGCACAAGGAAAGGTCCAGTGAAAGACTCCATGAAGAACTCGAAAATCCCATCGAAATTCCTGAAGAATTTAAAGGTGTAAGCGAAGTGTATCATGACACTTTGACAGAATATTCTATGCTTACATTGCGCGAGTTGGCTGCCAAACTGAAAATAAGGTCTGAAAATATTGCTGCGCTTAAGAAGCAGGAAATAATATACGAAATACTGAGTACTTATATGAGATATAGAGTTTCCGTGTATGCTAGAGGGACATTGGAGATAATAACGGATTCTTACGGGTTTCTGCGCTCTATACAAAATTCGTACTTGCCTGGTCCTGAAGACATTTATGTCTCTGCGTCTCACATTAGGCGTATGAACTTAAAAACTGGCGATACAGTAGAGGGGCTTATTCGTGCGCCGCGTGAAGGCGAGCGTTTCTTTGCACTTAAGAGTATAAAGCAGGTAAACTTTAATGATCCATCTGTAGCACAAGAGCGCATACCTTTTGATAACTTAACGCCTCTGTATCCTCAAGAGAGGCTCAAATTAGAGACAAAGAGTAGTGATATTTCTACACGCATTATCGATCTTATGTGTCCTATTGGAAAAGGGCAACGAGGGCTTGTTGTAGCGCCTCCACGTACTGGAAAAACAATATTGTTACAAAAGATAGCAAATGCTATTACGGAAAATAATCCGGAAATATACCTCATTGTCTTGCTTGTGGGTGAGCGACCAGAAGAAGTGACAGATATGCAGCGTAACGTGAAGGCTGAGGTTATTTCTGCTACCTTTGATGAGCCGGACATACGTCATGTGCAGGTTGCGGAAATGGTACTTGAAAAGTCGCGACGCCTTGTAGAGCATGGACGTGATGTAGTTATTTTATTAGATTCTATTACCCGCTTGGCACGTGCATACAACCAAACTGTTCCGACTTCTGGAAAAATTCTCTCAGGTGGGATAGATTCAAATGCACTGCATAGGCCAAAGCGTTTTTTTGGAGCTGCACGTAATATAGAATACGGAGGCAGCCTTACTATAGTTGCAACAGCACTTGTAGAAACGGGGAGCCGTATGGATGAGGTTATCTTTGAAGAATTTAAGGGTACGGGTAACATGGAAGTGAGTCTCGATAGGAGAATATCGGATAAACGTATTTTTCCCGCAATTAATGTTAAGCGTTCTGGTACTCGTCGCGAGGATTTATTGCTTACCGAAATGGAGCTACAAAAGACATGGGTTTTACGCAAGGTTATAAATTCTATAGATGACGTAGAAATTATCGAATTGTTTGTGGACAAAATGGGTAAGACAAAAACAAATGAAGATTTCCTTTTATCGATGAATACTTCGTAGTATGCACGTACTTTGGATTACAAGAATCTTCACAAAATGTATACAATAGTGCTTATTAGGAGAAATTGATGAAAAAAGACATACATCCTCGCTACGACTCTGTAGTATTTAAAGATATATCTACGGGAGAAATGTTCCTTATTCCCTCGACAGTAAAGTCCAAAAAAACAGTTACATATACTGATAATAAGGAATACCCACTTATAGAAACAGAAATAACTAGCTCTTCTCACCCTTTTTACACGGGTACACAAAAACTTGTCGATACTGCAGGGCGCATAGAACGGTTTCGCAAGAAATTTAAGATACAATAAGCTTACTTATTTTTATTTAGGCAGAGCAACTTTTTTCTGAAGAAGTCTGAGTTTTCATCCTTGAGTTCTTGCGCTTCATATTAAAAATGATGTACACAGCAGCAACAACCATGAGATACGCAAAACTGTCTCCTATGACGAGATAGGGCGTTTTCTGTTTTTCATAGAGTGGAACATTGACTTCTAACGTAGCCTCTGAAAACATCGGTAAGCTCTTGCCCATGCGTCCCCAAGGGTCTACGATGCTCGTTATACCGCTATTGGTGCTGCGTACCAGTGTCAGTCCGGTTTCTATACTCCGGAACTTTGCTGCTGCAAGTTGCTGTATTTGTGCGCTCCGTGAACGTGACCAGCTTATATTTGTAATGTTAATAAGAACATCTGCGCCTTTGTTTGCCATAGTGCGTGTAATATAAGGAAAACTGTCTTCAAAACAAATAGGCGTACCTATACGCAGCATTGTGTCTTTTCCGTCATAATTGCTCCACTTAATAGGCTCGAAAGATTTTATTCTGGACCATGTTCCATAGACTCCTACCACATTATTCATAAACATACGTATAGGCTTGTATTCGTAAAATGGAATGAATTCTGCAAACGGTACAAGTTGATATTTCGCGTATTTGTCAATTATAGTGCCATTTGAAGCTATAAGTATGGCACTGTTATATGCTATAGATTTGTCTGTCTCATCAAACTGCGACGAACCTGAGAGTAAGGGGATATTGTAGCGTTGCATAAATTCTAGAAATGGAAGCGAGACAGGACGTGTTGCATAGAGGGTGTCCCATTTTTCATCAATGTTCGGTTGATATGGGATACGTAAACTGGTCTCACTCCACACAATGAGCTTCGGTTTCTTTGCTGCAGTTTCTATGCTATTTTTTGTCTGCATTATGATGTTTTCTAGATTTCTTATACTCCCTTCTGTGTCCGTGAATTCCCAGCTATCTATGTTTTGCTGAACCAAGAGCATAGGTATATGTTGTGTTATAGAACGAAATTTACGTGCTTGTAAACTGTACATACCGTATCCAAACACGACTAGTAAGGCAATGCACAATACACTCCATTGTTTTATTATGGATGCATGTCCATGACGGTGTCTTTCGCTACCACTTGTTGCGTGTCGTATGCTGGTGTACACAAGCCCATTACATAAGGCTAGCATAAATGATATACCCCAGACACCCGTTATACGCGCTATCTGAATGATAGGCAGTGCACTGTGTACAGATTGTGCAAGTAATGTCCATGGAAACCCTAGGAATCCTATAGACTTTAGATATTCATATGCTACCCACAGTATGGCAAGTGGAAAAGCTTGTTTTTCATATGCAGTATTTTGTATGACAAGACGTAAGGCTATAAATACAAGCGCGTATTCTCCAGCGTATCCAAGGCTCGCGCTGCTGAGCGTCCACACCGAATAGTCTTGAAATCGTGAAAGCCAAAAGTATGCAAGACAAGTAGTGGTTATTCCAAAAATAGCACCTAATGCTGCAGCGTATTTTTGAGAGCGGGAATGCATTACTGCAAAAAAAGCCGGAACCAAAGCAATGGCACCAAGACCTTGTATTCCATTTTCAAAAACAAAATTGGGAAAACTAAGCATAAATAAGACAGCAGATGTGATTACAAGAACTAATGATGATTTGTTCTTGTCTTTGAGATGTTGGTTCATAATTATATAGTGTATACTATATGTACTATGAAAATAATCGTTACAAACGATGACGGCTATGAAAGTGTTTTGGTAAAAGAATTATTTCTATATTGTCAGAGTTGTATGAGAGAATATGAGAGTTTTCTCATTGTCCCACAAGCCGATAAAAGCGGGATTTCTCAGGCGGTTAACGTTTCAGGAAAGATACAATATACAAAATATAACGACAATGAATATGCAGTAGACGGGACTCCCACAGATTGTATGAGTATTGCGCGATCTATCTTCGGCTCATTAGACATTGTTTTATCTGGACCTAATATTGGATCTAATCTTGGACGCGACATTATGTATTCAGGCACTGTCGCTGCAGCACGTGAGGCTGTTCTGCAAGGAGCGCTATCAATAGCCTTTTCTGTGGTAGACGATGTTACATACCCTCTTGAAAATTTTGATAAGGATGTGTTTGTGTCGTTTTTAGATACATGGCTGAAGCCGCTTATCCAACTTATTTCGAAAAGGAAAAATAAAATTATAAGTGTCAACATAGTTGATTTTACTTCAAAAAAACTCTATGAAAGTAATCATCTGTCCATGCGTCATTATTTTGATTATCATAGTATTAAGCAAGATAAAAAGCATGAGAATGTCTATTATGCTTTACAGCGTCTTGGTGTTGATAGTTCACGGGTAGATGCAGGAACAGACTGGGCGCTTACACTAGAGGGTAAGAATGTTTATACTGTTCTTGATGTATGGCCAATGACTGAAAAAGGTACAGAGTTAGAATTGCAATCGTATTTATGAGGTCCCTGTGAAACTAAGTCTTATTGCCACCCTGTTTCATAAAAAAGAATTTTTAGAAGTGCTTGAATATGTAGAGCATAACAAAGAAGTCTTACCTACTTTGGATAAAAACCAATTTGTAAAAGTACTTTATTATCAGGGATTGTGTTATGCGAATTTGAAAAAGTATCAAAAGTCGCTTGAATTTTTAGATGCTTGTATTAAATCTAATCTCGGTTCTTCTTATATATACCAATGCCGTATGTTGCGAGGCTACATTTACACCATTTCAAACCGTTTGAGGCTCGCCGAAGCTGAATTTTTAAGTCTCTTGTACGAAGGATATCAGTCTACGCGTATATACGCTGCGGTAGCACATGTGGAATACCAATTAAAAAAGGTTTCTGCGGCAGTGCGCCATTTGCAAAAGGCATTGCATATAGATCCGCATAATATCAATGCGCTGAATTCTATGAGCTACATATTGGCAGACAACAATGTAAAATTATCTTTTGCTCTTGAATACATAGAGAAAGTATTACAAGCGGAACCGCAGAATGCAGCGTATTTGGATACCTATGGATATGTACTCATAAAGTTACAACGTTTTTCCGAGGCAAAACGCGTTTTAGAATATGCGCTTACAATAAGCGACCACCCTCAAATAAAAGAACATTATGATATTGCGAAAAGACACAAGTAATATTCGCAGAAAGTGTTTGTACTTAAAATCTTTTGCCTTCTTTTTATGCAAGTCACATATTTTGGGCACTCTTGTATTTGTGTTAGCCGCATGTGGGCAAGAGGAGATGCAACAAGAACCTATTCTACCATCACCGCAGGTGCGCGTTGTGGATTTTGTGTACGATGTACTTGTTGAGAAGTCAAAAGCGAAGGCGGATTTTTATCAGGGCGTGCGCCTTCTTAATTCTGGCAATGTTGCAGAAGCTCTTGTTGCTTTGCAGCGCGCCGTTTCCATTGAGCCACAGAATACGCTCATGCGATATTTTCTCGCTCGATCCTATGTTTTGTATGGGCAACGAGAGTTTGCACACGCTATCTATAGAGAATTGATTGATGCGAATTTTATTCCTACATATCTCACATCAGTTTTAGATGTATCGCAGAGAATATGGCGTAGGAATGAAGTATCATTTTTAGAAACTGGTATAGGCAAGGCTGTTAGAGCAGTTTCATTAGATATAAGTAATGGAGGGTACAAAATACCCATGAATGTACGCGCCCTTTCTACAGGAAATCTTCTCATTTCTGCATTGGGTTCCAACATTCTTTCGATATTAAACCCCGTTACTATGTCTGATAGACAATTCATCAAGACAGCATCACTTTTACACAGGCCTATAGATGCATTACAGCTTGACAATGGAACCATAATTGTTTCTGAATTTGCCGCAGATGCTCTTAGTATGTTTTCGTATAATGGTGATTTTCTCGGCGGTTTTATAAGAAAACCCTTACCAAAAAATTTCAGTGGACCACAATTTTTGACATCTGACAATCAAAATAACATATACGTTAGCACTGCAGGCACAGGGCGGGTAATAAAGTTTGAAAAAAGCGGCGCCTTTTTGTGGGAAATTGGAGGGAGTGTACGCGATGACTCGGCGCTCTCGGATCCGACGGGCATTGCTATATCTGGAGATTACCTATGGGTTCTCGATAATAAGGAAAAAAACTTATATCTTGTTCACTACGATAAGAATGGGAATTTTATTGGGCGTTATTTTGTAGGAGAAACACGAGGAGAAAGCCTTCGTGCCCATGCGCATTTTTTATTATTAGCTACTGAAACTAGTGTCATGGTCTTTGATACAAAAAAACTAGTCATAGTTGATGAGTTAAAGAGTACGGAATTTATAAAAGTTACCGCAGCTACATTTGATAGGAATGAGATGCTATGGGTCGTGGATCAATTGCGCGGGAGGCTTGAAGCCTTTTCAGAACCTGCCTCACAGTATTCTGGATTACGTACTCGGATGCTTTCTGTCCGTACAGAAGACTTTCCTACTATCAAAGCTCAAGTTGCGGTTGTTTCTGTCTCGGGAGTTCCAATTATTGGCTTAGAAAGAAAAAACTTTGTCTTATTTGAAGATGATGTGTCTGCTGAGACTATGAATGTACGTTCAAATGATGCAACAATACAAAATACGAATGTTGTTGTTGTGCCTATATCAAAAGGTGTGAATGGCGAAAATAGGCAAAAATTGCAGATAACCGAAAGCATTGAACAGTTGTTTGGTGATGATACTTTTGTAAAACCTTCACAAGATCCGATTAATTTTTGGGTAATGAAGGAGTCTTCCTCTATTGGCTATACGTTAGAGCGGGGTAATGTTGCTGCCCATGTTGTCGCTGCCGTGAAAAATGCTGTCTCAGGCCCTGCACCGGAACCACAGTTAAGAACACAGTTGCAACTTCAAACGTTTCGCATGGCAGTAAACACGCTGTTACCTACTGCGGGCAAAAAGTCGGTTTTGTTCATTGGTAGCGAGCCCGAGATAAAAGCTTTGGAGAGTGAATCGTGGAGTCAAATGATGAAATTGGCATATGAGAATGCAATATCCATTGTTTGGGTACGTACAAGTACCGTTAAAAAAGAAAATGCTGCAAACAAATCGTCTCTATTTGAAGATATGGTGCGTTCATATCAAGCTTTGTTAGGCGCATCTCCCAATGTTTTTTATTATCCCTATGTTATGCAAAATGTACAAGTGACTCTTGTAGAGCGTTTACGAAAGGCGTGGGCGGGTGTCTATACCATTGCATTTAAGAGTCGTTATGCCATAGAAAACAAGAAATACGATGAAAAATACGTTTCTCTTGCTGTTGAAAGTTATTATTTTACTCGCAGCGGCAAAGATATAGGGGGCTATGTTGTTCCTTTGCGCTAAACATGGGATGGTACCCAGCGTACTTACAGCATATATGCTGTGAATATGGACACAAGACCTTAAAAGTTAAAAGGGAATTGGAACGCAATAGGCATTCCATAGAATGCCTATTGCGTCGATTCAAGCCTATGCAAGAATTAGCAACTCGTTTTTTTAGAAGAAACAACGTTAACTGTAACACTATCTGTTTCTCTTACATAGGTATCATCGGCTTCTTTTATTATTGTAATTTCATCCTACCAATTTTTTTAATCGCTCCTTACAAAGACCAAGAGTGAACCGTACGCTTTGAACTTATTGCTAGCAGATGACAAACAATAAGCATAAACTCTACTATTTCGGTTACTCCGACTTTCTTAATCGTAAGCGTATACACCCCTACATCGGCACTTCCTAGAGAGCCAGTTTTCGGTGTGATCGTAATCTTGTCTCTTACTCCATCTCTAACAGTGAATATTGCCTTAAAAGCGTCAAGGGTGAATGTAGAGTCTCCGTCCTTAGCTACATTTTGGTAGCCACTATCCCTTATCTCAAGTACATCTGTGTTAGATTGCGCAGCTTGCTTCATTGTTATTTTTGTGTTATCAGAACCTAAGATAGAGATCACACCAGAAGTACCTCTGTATATACAATAGCTCTTGTTAATCCTGTACGCATTTGGTAAAGGCATTAGGATTCAATGGATTTTTGCCCTTGGTTACCCCAGTTATACGTAACGCACCATCCCTATATCACATTTGCGATAATAGCTGTAAATAATAACAATATATAATTTGCTTTAAATCTCATAATAAAATCTCCTTTGTAATCTTTAAATTATAATTTTACGATACTAATAATACAAATGCTTATAATATAAAGTTATAAGATATCTACAACAAGTATAATAAGGAGTTTATAAGTTTTTCATTCAGAAGACCAATACTGCGGAAATTAACTTACAAAGAATTATACAATGAAAAAGACATTCTATTGAAATGCCTTTTTCATTGCTAGTGGTAAGTATTTTAGCAAGAAATTAAGAACTACCTTGAACCACTCTGTTTACTAGCAACCCTAAGCGCAACTCTAAGAGTCTTTTGTGAATAAGTATCACCTGCTCTTTGTATTATCGTAATATCTGTGTTACCAGCGTTTTTAATAGTTACAATACAATCGTTACTGCTACTACTTTTTTGGGCAGTAGCTACATCTGAATCTGATGAGCTACATTTAAAGGCACCATTACCTTTGACGCTTGCTGTAACAATCCTAAACTGCTGATTAGCTTCCCAATCATTTGAAGAAATATCTATAGTACGATTCCGATTATTACTGCCAGACAGAGTCGGAGTTCCAATCAATGGAGCATCTACACCGTTACCTGAATCTTTATTAGGAGTGCCCACAACCATTAGATTGGGTTTTCTCCTAACATGAAGTGTGAAGGTTGCTGTTCGTTCTACTCCGTCCTTCTTAATCGTAAGCGTATACACCCCTACATCAGCAATTCCTAGAGGATCGGTTTTCGGTGTGATGGTAATCTTGTTTTTCATTCTTCCATCGACAACAGTGAATATCTCTTTAAACTTCGCAAGGTCAAAAAGCTTGCTTTTGCCTTTGTTCTTGGTTACATCCTGTATACGTATCACACCACTTCCATTGCCACTTGCGTTGATCTCAAGGGTATCGCTATTTGGGCTTGCTCCTATTATCATTGTTGCAGCATCTTTCTTAAACGATCGTACATTGCCAAAATTTTGAGCACTTGACCCAGCTTTTTTAGTTGATTGAGTCAAGACAAGTTTAGGACTTCGTGTAACCTCAAGTATAAATAATTGTGGCGATGAGTAGTCGGGGGACGCCCCAATCGTAAGTATATAAACTCCCGCTTGGTCGTCTGTTAGTTGCTTTCTTGGTGTAATAGTAATTGTCCCGGTTTTTTGATTCGTTTGTACCTTGAATATTATTCTAAAAACAGTAGAGTCAATAAAGATTGGTCCTTTCTTGTTTACGAAACGTAGAAATGCACCTGCCTCAGAAACAGTATTTATATTAAGTACATCTTTGTCAGGTATTGCTGTGTCTTTCATTGTTGCGCTTGTGGACTTAAGATTAGAGAACACATTAGCACTAGCGCCAGATTTCGCAGATGAGCTAGTAGTTATAGCCCGCTCAATTTCAAGTTCGAGAGTTGCTGCTCGTTCTACTCCGTCCTTCTTAATCGTAAGCGTATACACCCCTACATCAGCAATTCCTAGAGAGTCAGTTTTCGGTGTGATGGCAATCTTGTCTTCAACTCCATCTCTAACAGTGAATATTGCCTTAAAAGTGTCAAGGGTGAATGCCTTGTCTCCTGTCTTAGTTACACTTTGTATGCGTATCACACCGTCTCCGTGACCATTTTCGTTTATCTCAAGAACATCGCTGTTTGGTCTTGCTCCTACTTTCATTTTTACAGAATTCTGTAAAAATAATATACCAAAATTCCCAGCTTCTGAGCTACTTGTCTTAGTTAATTGAATTAGTGTAAGTCTGTGAGGGGTTGCTTGAACCGTAAGCGTGAAGGTTGCTGTTTGTGTTACTTTGCCGCCCTTCTGAATCGTAAGTACATACACTCCTGCTTCACTGTCTACTAGTTTATCCTTCGGTGTTATCGTAATCTTATCTTTCAATCCATCGACAACAGTGAATATTGTCTCAAATGCCGTAATATCAAATCCGTTCTTTCCGGTCTTGGTTGCCGTAGTTACAGTTAACAGACCTTCTCCGTAGCCACTATCCGTTATCTCAAGCACATCTGTACCAGACCGTGCTGCTTGTTTCATTGTTGCACTATTAGACCGAAGATTAGAGATTACGCCACTACTACCTCCAGACTTCTTAGATGAGCCAAGCGTCAGTGCATCAGGAGTTGCTTCAACCGTGAGCGTGAAATCTTGTGTTGCTCCTACTTTCACCTTCTTGATTGTAAGCACATACACTTCTGCTCCACTGTCTTGTAGTCGATTTTTCGGTGTGATGGTAATCTTGTCTTTACCCTCTACAACCGTGAATAGTGCCTTAAAAGCATTAAGAGTCAATGGGCTTTTGTTCTTGGTTACCCCAGTTATACTTAAAGCACCTTCTCCGTAGCCAGTATCCGTTATCTCAAGCACATCTATGCCAGACTGCGCCGCTCGCTTCATTGTTGCACTATTAAGTTGAAGATTAGAGATTACGCCACTACCACCTCCATACTCCTTAGATGAGCCAAGCGTCAGTACATGAGGGGTTGCTTGAACCGTGAGCGTGAAGACTACTGCTCCTGCTATT
>JAPEIX020015245.1:0-11344 GCA_026122405.2 Zoanthus sansibaricus
GACCGAAATTTAAATCTGGGCGTGAAAAATAACTTTGGAGCGAGAGAAGAAATGAATTCAGTTTTTTTGAACCACGGGAAATCGCTGGATTTTCATCAATGATTACATATTGGATACTTAAGCTGGCGGAATGTGAGACAATGAAGGTTTTGATAAAGAAGACAATTTTAAATTATTTAAATCAAAGTTTCATCAAGGAAATTTTATAGCAGATACAATTTAAATCAACACACTGAAAATATATTTAAGAAAGTCAGTAACTCAAATTTAGTTCATTCATGCATGTAGGTTTTGGCTTTGATATAATTACTTAATGCGATTGATAATATTTGCTGGAAGATCAGTTTTGAGTTAGAAGATTGAAATTATGCACCCGTGAAAAGTAAAAGACATCTAATGGGTTTTCTATCGTTTTCAGAAAGCATTGAGTTATACAATTGATTCAAAACCTAACAGATATAATGTGTTTGTAAAAATAAGTCATCTAAGCTGTATTTTAAGTTAAGTTCATCTATTTATAATACCATTGCTTTTTCAATTTGGTAACACAATAGGTATATTTAAGATCTTTTTTTAATACTACTTTTATTTTTTAAATTTGTTAAATTTATTTTAAAAATACTTTAGATAATATAGATAGCGCATCTATCTACGGTTTTTATTTCATGTTTCAATGAACAAAATCTCAATAAAAAGCTATCGTATTTTTAAGTTGTTCACTTAAGTTGTTTATTTATGATTGTTTTGGAGATTATATATACATGCGCTTTTCTGATTGCAAATTCGCTATTTTGACAGATTTAAGGTGGTGTTACACGGTTCAACTTGCAACAACGATTTTTCGCACAGCACCGTATCGTGGAAAATCGATCCCCGTGTAACATGTTAGCGAGGACGATTTTTCTCCACAACAATTGGCTCGGCAACATGTTCAAAAATTCGCAACACAAGATGACGAATAATTAGGAAATTGACGCGTGTAACATGTCGCCATCGATTTTTATCGCAACATCACGAACTAGCTGGTGATAAACTCCCCTCTCCTGTCTCCTTCTCAACCAATTCCTCGTCCAAACAATTCTTTCTCTTCTCCTTGGTTCATTTGCGTCACAATCAGCCAACATAAGCAGCAGAAAAAGAAGAAAAAAATGTTAGTCAAAAGTCATTATGTTTGTTTACATGCTCACAGAGTGTGGACTAGGTACTAACATAAATGTTGCGCTAGAAGTTGTTCCCGTGTAACATGTCGCCAAAAGCTGACACACAAATGGCGCAATAACGTTGCGCAAGAAATCGGCGTTGCAAGTTGAACCGTGTAACACCACCTTAAAACAGTTAAAAAAATACATTTACACTGTATTGTTTTTCTTTTTGTTTTTTGAAAATAAAGTGCATTTTTATCTTATTTTTGGTAAATACTAAAACAACTATCGCCCTCGGGGTCGGTGCCGAGCGCTAGATATATACCTTTGGGGGATAGTTGTTAACTATTAGTTGATGTTGAAGCAGTAAGTGAACTGTGCATGTAAACTCGAGCCTTCATTCACGGCACAGGCAGACCACCATATGTGTTCGTGGTTTCAAAAAAATAATTTGAAATTGTTTACATAAAACGAACAGAATCTATTAGGCTTATTAGTTCTGTCAGTTCAGTTCTGTCTCTTCTTCTTCTCTTAACGGTCACCAGTCAAAAGTAATTTTGTAAAAAAATGCTTTGAATGTCCTACGGGACAGCGAAAAAAATACCACACATGAGTCAATTAACGTTTCATTTAACTTTATTGAGATATTCAGAATGATGTGTAATTTAGGCGGCATGCAATTTGCAGAGCTTTATTCATAAGCCTAATAGATTCTGTTCGTTTAATGTAAACAATTTCAAATTATTTTCTTAAAACCACGAACACATATGGTGGTCTGCCTGTGTTCACGGTATGTTGTTTTAAAACCTACAAAAAGTTACAAAATGAAGTTTAAGCCAGAAGTGAAAAACGGTGGCATTCTAAAAAGTCTTTACATAAATTGAATTGTTTTAAAAACTAGAAAGTATTATATTTCATAAAAAGACGTCTCGACATATTTGTTTACCTGTGCATGTGGGTGTTTAAAACTGGCTGACACATATTAGGGATTGGTTCAAAATGAAATGAAGCGTTGGAGAATTTTCCATAGTTGCCATTAAATTATAATGTGTTTAGATTGAGGTATTTCTAACGGGAAAATCACTTGAAGCCTCTCGGCCATAGAAGTGTATATATGCCCCTTAAACTACATTTTTTATATACTAAAAGGAATCGTTTATATAGATCAAGCTGTTACAATTGGCGCTATTGGGATGTTTTGGAAGTTGCCACATTGTTAATGGAAGAAATTAAAAGATGTAAGGGACCGCAAATTTAAGTAATTTTCAACCAACGCACGCACATTTATTTCAACCCCAAAGTTTGTTTTTCATCATTTCGAAAAAAAAAATAACCAGTTTGAGGTAATTAGCTTCAGCAACAGGAAACGGTAAGATTTGACATTTCTTTAATCAACATGCAGCCTTAGAACAAATGAGATAACGTCATATTTATACTGCTTAGGTGATTTTTTCTCACTTTCTTCCTCATAAACACCCGTCTTAACAGAACCAGCGAGATTGAAATTCCCAATGGATTTTAAAAAAAATTCACTGGGTTAGACAATTTTTTTGCTAGGTTAGTTCTTCACTTCACTTACAAGTTCCACTTAAGCAAGACGTAAAATATAGAAAACACGCCGGGTACTCAGATTTCGCTCTGGCGAAGGAAAAAAGGAATTTAGTAATAGATATGTAAATTATACACCGTATAAAAAGAGAGAAAACTTACTGATGTGTGGGACGTTAGCTTCTGGGTCAATTCAGAAAAGCGCTGGGTTCTGGGGAGGCTAACAATCCGCTGGATAGGGGAAAAATTTCCACCGTGGGTCGGGTTTCGCTAAGTCTGTTAAAGAGGACTGTTCATAACCATACATGTTATAGGCTTTATAAAGTTAACAAAAATCCTGCATTTTAAAACTTTTGAGAGCGAATGCTCCGCTGATAATTTAAGCTTTTAAATATGCTAAATAATGTTCCTGCGATGCAGATCTCATCCACAGAAAACAAAAATTAAAATCATCACCTCAAATATACAAGCAGTTCTCCTCTATGGCTCAGAAACCTGGCGAGCGACCAAACACACCATGAAGACCTTGAAAACATTGTTAAATAGTTGCCTCATGAACATTTTGAAAATCTACTGACCAAATTCTATCCCGGATGAAGACCTCTGGTGTGCAACCCAATGAAATCCTATTGAAGAAGAAATTAGACAGAAGAGATAGCGATGGATTGGGAACATCCTGAGACGAGGCGAGTGCATTCAGCATCAAGCACTGAGGTGGAACCCGCATGGTAATAGGAAAAGAGGAAGTCCAAAGAACACCTGCATGGAGAAGAGGTCCGGAGGCTGAGATGAGGACTGCGAAATGGACTTGGGCAGAACTCCGAAGCACTGTTCAGGACAGAGAGAAGCTGAAGGAGGGAGGTGGTCGGCCGATGACTCACCAACCTCCCGCGGGGCCCTGTCATAAGCCTTTTCCAAGTCAACAAATGCGACGAAATACACTTTCCTTTTGCCATAAACTTTTCATGCAGTTGCTTCTCTATAAAAGTAGTACCATTGGTAGACTTGGTACCACCACCCCTTGTACTAATTTGTTTAACATTGCTATTTTGGCCAGCGGTTACTTTTATAATAGAGATTTGAGCCCACACTAGGACAGCGGTTAATGTTCTGTTTCTAGTCGCCATGTTTTGTTAGTAAGAGTTTTTTTCCGAATAAAGCCTCAAAACGGCCTTTATTCTCGCTCATATTTATTACATAGTTAAATAATTAATAATATTGTTTTTTTTATATATTCTGTAGCTAGTGTGTTTTCAACTCAAACACACATTCTCATTTGTTAAATCGAGGTCGCATAGATGAGTTCAAATCAAATGTTCCCCGGCTAATTAACATATCTAAATTGTTTACTACTGTAACTGGTCAACATTGCTGTTGCCTGTCATGTTTGAGAGCGGGAAATTTAATCATTGTAGTTTATTTTGTCTACAGGGCTGTCAATAAGATTTGAAGTTGACGGTGACATTCTGAAGGTAGACAGCACCTTCATTTTATCTAGTTTTTCTCTTAAAGCGTTTCTGTATTGACCGCTTTTTTCCCCACCTATCTCCGTCAATTTCCAGATTTCCAGCCGTCTAAAACGTTCAAGTAGCCAGCGATATCGACCTTCGCCGGCGTTTATTGACAACCCTGTCTATGCTATATAACAAAACACTTAATGTCTTCTCCGTCTGGAAACATCTGTTTCCTGCGAATCATTAATTTTACTGTAGATTCTCGGGGAAACAGAACAGATGTTTCCCTCGAGAGCAGTCATCAAGTGTATATTGTTTTCATGTGTGGTTGGGTTTAACTATGATAACTATCAATAGGATTTGGGGTGCTTGTCTAGTTGCTTAGCTATATGTTTGAACTCCTTGCTTAAATGAAACTTTAAAGTACATTGTATTCAAAAGTTAAGGTTTGAATTGCTTCTAAATTTTTGTTCAGATTTTCTAAAAAAAGAATTAACATACAGTATCATCAACAGACTATGTTCCAAATCCGTTTCTTTAAGTCTAATATTTAATACTAGGCGAATGGCATTTGGCTTTAGAATAGCTTTGGCTTTGTTAGGTTGACAAAGACAATATGTGTGTAAATAAGTCAGGATAGGGAACTTGATAATATTTTGGCCCTATAGTCTATACAGTTACAAATTTGAGGCAAGCAGCTCTATATTATAAAAAGATATAAAAAAGATCTAGACTGACGAAAGGTTACTACAGAAACACAACGACATATGAAAACCATGACTAGACTTGGACTTATAAAAAGTATTGCATGATATAGCCTTGTGTGTTATTTACCTGCAAGCTTAGCCAATCTATTTTACAAATTATGGATTTGAATTATATTATTTACCAGGTATTGGAGAACTGACATTAAAGGAGCAGATAGCGGAAAACTTGCAAACAAAACCATAGCTGTGAAAGACAATATTTGCCTTGCTGGTGTGCCAATGATGAATGGATCGCGTTTGTTGGAAGGCTATATCCCGGATGTTGACGCAACCGTAGTTACCAGGATATTGGATGCTGGAGGTCATATTTTAGGAAAGGCTGTTTGTGAAAATCTGTGTTGGAGTTGTGGGAGCTTTACATCTGCTACAGGACCTGTGTCGAATCCGCACGATGAGAGCAGAATGGCAGCAGGATCATCTTCAGGCTCTGCTGCTTTAGTATGTACAGGTTACAAAGTGTACCTTTTATTTTACTTCACAACTGTTCTCTTGTAGAATGTGGACAAACTGGTTGCACGATTTGAATGCAGATTTAAAGAACATAAAAGGCAAACCAAGTATGGGCAAGAGGAAAGTAAATTTGAAGAATTACACCACATTTATTTAGTGATGTTGAATATTCTACAGGACAATTGGTGCAGGAAAGTAAGCTCCTAAATGATAAAATTTTTAAGAATATCCAACAAAGTGAGGGCAGAACTACAGGGCTCAAAGTTCGTCTTGTTTTTCAGGCGCATTTGTGCGACTAGTTTCCAATTTTTAGGCGCACAGTCAGGAATGTGTTGAGTTATTAGGAATTCCAGAACAAAGGAATGAAGCTACAAACGGCATTATTATTAAAGTCGGGTGATTGATGGGAGTAACCATGAACCTAGTTATCTTCCCTGTTAAGCCGGTTTCAACCATGAATCAGGTCTTTCCTGCAACTTACATGTTTGTCTACGGGCCCATTAGCTCTAGATCGCCTTTGCTTTTCGCTAGAAACATTAATTTCAGGTTTGCAGCATTAAGAAATGCTCTTGATGTAATAAACAGACCACGACACCGGATTACTACCTTGCTCTTTTGACAAGTGCCTGGATTACTTTAAGTCCCTCGGCCTCGATAGAAAATTGAGAAACTGGACCTACGGTTAAACGCCCTTATCCGAGGCGCCTGGTTACTTTAAGTCCCTCAGTAGAAGATTGAGAAACTGGACCTACGGTTTAACATCCTTATCTGAGAAGGCGCGAAGGTCTAACCATTTGCAGATGTTAGAGTAAAGGCCGCATCTCCTCAATTATTATAAGACCCTGAATGCTGGTCTCGCCAGGAATAGAACCTGCCTCCCGCACGGTAGATTGGTGCCTTATCAACTAGGCTAACCAGGCGGCGGCATCGCTAGACACGTTCGGTCCAGACTTGTTTAACGTTCTTTTCCAATTATACTAACAGTTTTTGGTATTATTTGGTTAAACAAGCCTTTTTCACACTTTTTTTAGTAACAAGAATAGTTATTATTTTAGCATTTGCCCTAACTTTGATTTAGATTTCAGCAATTAAAAACGTATCGCATTTAAAAGCATGTAATGATTTGCTTTTGTGTTTGAGAGAAGTGTTTCTGAAACTGAAGTAAAAACTTGGCGCATCTTAACTGAACCGAAGTCTGAATTGCTGGGATGCACCTGACGTCATGGCGGCCATGACACTTAACAAAAGAATTTTGATTTTTACCAACGATATCGGCCGATGTTACATTTGTGCCTGTGAGCCGCAGCCCGAAAGTAACGTGGGCTCTGTCCATGCCGAGCGTCCAGCGATTACTTAGCTATAAGATCCGAGAGCATGGACTAAACAGATTTAATTAGACTCTAAGCCAGGCACGGTAATAAGCACGAAGTGGTTCTAGTTGTTTTTATAAAAATGTGTGTTATAAAAATAAAAACTATTTAGGTAAAAAGAATTAGAATTTGAAATTGGGCACAATACTTTGATCATTTGGGAAGGTTGAAACAAATACTCGCACTAAAATTAATACTTTTATTTCTAAAAAAAGAAAATTAAATATTGCATTTCAGTTAATGTGTAATGATAAAAGCATGCCAGAAATGTCAAGAAAATTGACACACAGTCAAAAACGTAATGTATTGCGGAAATACTGAATACACCAAACTTAGAGAAAATGCGCCCTTAAATCACAAGATCGAGCCTTTACAAAGAAATTATGTTTTCTAATACATCTAAATTTGAAAATCTGATTTTATTTTATTTGTAAGATAATGTCTAAACTAACAAACTAACAAGGTTGTTCGATACTTTAAAGATCTAGCCTTCTTTAAATATAGCATTTTTTATTTAAATACTTAAGTTTCAAGATCTTATGTCAAAATCCATTAAGAAGCTGTCCACTGTGGGTTGGTTTTTAAATTAGGAATTATCTCTACATTCACGCTGACGCTTGTAATCAATTTGTCAATTTAAAATTCAACCAATTAATAGGTGGGCTATCATAATAGAAAAAAATATCGAGGCTTTTAAAGATTAACGATCATGTTATTTCCAACAGCTTTGATTGCTGCAGGCTTTTTAATATTTTTTGAAACAATTCTTTCCAGTGTAGCAATTATTAAAATATTTCTTTTCGGTTAAAATCTGTTTGTATTAGAGGACTATTTTAAGTTATTGGGTAAAGGAAGTCAATGTGGTCTTAAAGGTTTATGTGGTAAGAAAATATCTCATGAACAAACAAAGCGGTAAAACTTAGACATTTGCGAAACTAGCGAGTTGTCATAAAATACACAACTAGATAAATGAAATAAAATACAAAAACAAAATCAATAAACAAAACAAATAAATAAACAATGCATGCATACAACTGTAAAATATATAAAACTGAATTAAACAAGTAAAAGTAGACGAGTAGAATAAACTAACTAAAAAATAGCAAAAAATGAAATAAAAAATAGTAACTGGCTGAATGCAATAATGTGCTCGTGTGTGGTAAATTGTAATTGAACAAATCTTATATTTCATTATATAATTTAAAATTTTTAAATATAAATTTTAAACAAGCCACTTGCTTAATTGTTTTCCTGAACAAAACACAGACAGAATAACGAGGTTTTTAATCAAAGGCTTTTTAAATTATATTCATTAATATATCTAATTGAAATGAATATAATTCACAAAATCTTAAAATTCTTATTTGTTTTTGACATTATAAGAAGTTATAAGAATTACGTGCATTAAAAAGCTGTTGACCCTGGAATCAATATTGAATTCAGTTATCAATCGATTCTTTCAATTTGTGCTATTATGTAATACTTGTTAAGAAATTCAACTCTTTTAATGAAAGTTCAAACATGGCCAATAACTATGTCGGAACAATTATTCTGGCTTTTAACGATCATAAATGAGTCTACAGTATGTTTGATTGATACAGGCTTTTGCCTATTGTTCGGAAACAATATTCCTCCCTAGCTATCTTTTAAGCTCCATTTACATTTAAACTTGCTTCCAAAACTATCAACGTACCCTCCCCTAAAATGAAAAGTCGGGCTGGATGTAAAGTCTAGCGTTGACATTAATCTTCAATAAAACAAACAGAAAATTCTTAAGGATGATATTTTGTTCAAAAGTTCTGCTAATTTAAAAATTCAATAAAACAACGAACAACATAAGATAGAAAAATTGTGTTCGTGATGCATATTTCAGGTTGTAACTATTTTTTTGAAAACAGAACAGGTGCGTCTCTCGTGGTGAGAAATAAATTGAGGTGTTTCGTTGTTGTTTGACAATAGTGGAGAAAGTTGTGGAAAAAAAGAAGATTTAAGGGCCATCAAGGAAACTTGGATATTTAGCTGTATTTCAAAAGGCAAGACAATTTGTAGATAGCAATAATGGAGAAGGCACGACTTAGAATATAGATTTACTTCTAACGTCAATAATTTAAAACTTTGCACTAACCGGTACACCATAAAGTCGCTTTCCAGTTTGACCTAATAGCGAATGACTTAAGGCCCATACACCTTGCCTGTTAACTTGACAAGACATATAAAAGGCTGCCATTAGCAATATTACAACCTTATTCATTGTGTTGAGAAATGTAATCGGCGCAAAATTGACCCCGTTATGGCGTAGATCTGTATTCCGTTGGAGTGGCTGTCTGGTCCTTACGAGCAAATCTCTTTTTTAAAAGGTACGCGACGCGGGCAATACGCTTATTCACTAATCACCAATGGTAACTCAGAAGCTTAAGAATACTTAAGTTTTATAAGCAAACACCTGCTTAGCAAATGAAAACATCATTGGCCTGTTCAGCTGCTCTTAGTTTAAGCGATTAGCTTTCGTGGGTAGAAAATAGATAATTTTATTAATGTACACAGTCATGGCTATTATCGACTATTAAATTACAAATGAATACATTTGATCACACGATGATTCACTTTTATAAACTCAAAACCAATCGGGAATCAGAGTGTCTTTGTTTATTGATTTCACAAAACGAAAGGAAATTAATTTCAAGTATCTCTTCCGGAATAAATGATAAGTAATTTAGTTCCTTGACAATAAAATCAACCACGTGTGTTGTTTTATGAAGAACGTTTCCCGAGCGGGCAGTTCCGAAAGATAAACATGAATTCTCAATGCAAAATGCCGCCCTTAACAGAAAATATTTTGGTTAAAAGCAGATCGAAGTTTGTGCGGTAAAACAGCATATCTCTATCGAGACAGTCATGTTTATTTGTATAAGTTATTTTGTATTTGTTTAACTTTTTCTTCTAGTGAACAAGATTAAATAGGATTTGAACAGTATACATAGTGAAACTCAGCTGCGGTGAAGCAATAAAGGCATTAAAAATCTTCATTACGAGGTAGATAAGCGAGAATATTTGAGAACTATAATCATCAATCTAATAATTGGGAAAATTATGAATATTATTGAAGTTATCAGCTGGAATCCAGTATTGTTTAGTAATCGACAGAGTTATTCATTTTCAATGAATATTAGAATTTTAAAAATGCTTTTAGTTCTAAATAGGTTTTGTATGAATTCGCGTTCTTTCCAAAAGAGTGATGACAAGAATTGAACGAACTTTATTTCAATGCAATGATATCGGCAAAAAATCCTTTCGATTGCAGTATAACATTTTTTAATGTTTAATACTTAGGATAAGGGAGGAGAAAAAAGAACGAACAAAATTATTTTAAATAAGCGTTAGTTTGGTTTTACCGATCCTTTTAAATTTTCTTAGAATCTAATTTCTAGGAACAATTTTATCTTTATCTTCTTCACACTCAAAGCATAGGCTTCACACTCAAAGAAGAGATACAAAACTAACTATAATCCTATATGTTTTACACTAATAAATGATTATCATTTATAGTAAGTGATATATATGCTATTTGATATTGTTGTCGTAACAGAAACATTAACATTTTTCAGATGCTGAAGTCTAGAAACAGTTTCAGTTTTGTGTTTATTTGAATTTGTCGCTGGCGTCGCAGTTTTATCAACTCTCTTTCAAAAAGTCGTTTTGCATTTAGAGCCAATTCTCTTTCTGCATATATTTAGAAACAGAATCTCTGTAAGCACACTCTAGTTTTCTAATATTCTCTCCGATAGCGCTAGCGTTAGGCATGTTCGGTGTTCTATAACAAAAATCTGACTAGAATGTATAAAAACGTTTCACTGTTGTGTTTCATCATTCAAAACCAATGGATCAAATCACAAGATCTACTTTTAAACAACTTTGAAATTGGTCGCGTCACAAGAGTCTAAAGTGTAGCAAGAGAAATGACGGAATTTTGGGTACGAAAACAAATGTGAAGTGATTAATCTCAAAAGCGATCCGCACTTTTTAATTGCTTTTGCTCCGTAAGTCTTCTAACCCTGTGGTGCACATACAATTGTTGTTGAGCTAAGCACAAGAGCCCATCGCAAAGTTTGATTTCATACAAAGTTGCACGACGTGAATTGTTTATCTCCGTTTGAAATCACGTTTAATCCAAAGAGAGTTTTAATTGTCAGCACTGAGAAATTTTGCGATCAGCTGTTGTGACATTTTCTGCTTTTCAACTGGCTGATCAAAACGGAGCCATCACAGAGTGTGATGATAAATGCAAACACTTAGGGATCACAAGCAATTTCATATATAATTGCGGGCGACCGCATAGGGAGCACTTAAAACTAATCTATTGCACGGTCAGCGGCATGTGCCGCGCATGCGCTGTACGTATCTAAAACTTTCGTCTTCAAACTGGTATGAATTGACTGTTTTGTCTTCCATTTGGTATGAATGGGATGCTTTAGCAAAATCGTTTGATCACTCCGGATAAGAGCTTGTTTGACAGGTTTGATACCTGATTTTCACACTCGCACTCTGCAGTTGCTCATCTCATGATTGTGCACACGTGGAGAGTATCTTTTTTTTTTTAAACAATATCTTTAAAA
>JAPEIX020015318.1:0-31288 GCA_026122405.2 Zoanthus sansibaricus
GCTACTCGATGACTATTACTAATAGACCACTAGTAGCGTAGCCAATCAAAATGCTGGATTTGCAATAGTCCACTAGTTGGGTGATACTAATATCTATTAGTATAAGCCTACTAACGGTCTAAAACATCCTGCATTCTGAGTGACTACTCTATAAGGGGTCTATTATCAATTGTGTCATGCTACTAGTGGACTGTTGTGAAGGCTGTATTCTGATTGGCCACTCTACAATGAGTCTGTTATCAATAGTATCACAATAATAGAGAACAGTTATGAATTCTGCATTCTGATTAGCCACTTCGACTACTAGGAGGGGTATATTATCAATGCTACTAGTAGACTGTTGTGAGCCCTAAATTCTATATTGGCCAATTTACAATATGGGTCTTTATGAAAGGTGTACGACATTCGTGTTCGGGCTTCACACTAGAAAGACATCTGGTAAAATCCATTATTGAAGCACATTAATTAACTGTGCATGAGTGGAATTTTAGAAGAGAAAATGGTGGCAGACTTGAAATTCACCAAGAAAGCTTTTGAGTCTGCCGTCAGTTTCTCCCTAAAAAAGATAAAAACCCTGCTCACAAGTCAAAAACCAAAAATTGAAAGGCTTTAGAAGCTTTTGTGATTCAAAACAAGATGTTTTGGCAATGCTAATTGGATCAGCCAATCAGAAATCAGATCATGAATGCCATTTACTGCCACATTCCATTCATCCTTGAGATTAATTGTTTTATTATCATTGTTCAAGAAGATTCTCAATAATATATAAAGAAAAATATTTTTGAATTTATTTGATACAGGTTAAGATTTGTTTGCTGAGCTCATTAGAATTTAGTAATCATTGCATTATCTGTAGTTCTACGGGTCAAGGTTGTGTTGACCGCAACTTTACAGTTGCTATGCAGCAAAAAGACAGTTTCTGATTATTTCATTTTTGCCACTAATTGTGACGACACAGTAAATGAAGCTATGATTGTGGAGCGGTATTGTTTTAAACAGGATCCAATGGGAACCCATGCGGCTATAGTTAATAAATTTCACCCAAGGAACCATACGGTTGTTTCACAATTACACATCTCTTAAAAAAAAAAGCACGACCTGTCTGACATAAATGTTTATCGAGTTCAACCTAATAATATTTAGAAACGCTTCATCGTGTTCTTGTTCAGTAAAAAAATTCTATTTATAAGTTTACAGGAGTAAATAAGGCGACGAAAAGCACGTGTTGATGGTAAAAACTGCGTTCTCACGCTCCTCTCAACTACCACATGCTGTTTCGGCACCAAGATTCATTGCTGAGATTATAACTGTTTTTGAATGACCTTTTTAATGCTTATTCACTGAACTTCACAAATGTGCCGTTAAGGAGTAAAACAGGCCTTAGAGAACTGAGCTTCCAACTTTGAAAAGTCATTTCCAAGTCAAAAATTTAAGAGTTCGTTCAAGCTCTACTATAGCGTTTCTTGATTTTAAAACGATAACATCTAGCCTTATTGTTTTTCCCTATGGGGTGTAGTAATTGTTTATGAGTCCAAGAGCTAGCTGCTTGACATTTTTAGAAAAAAAACAAATAGATCAAGATTTTTTAAAAAGCAAAAGGAGTCATAGCATACATTTCTCAAGTAAAAGTTCTCTGTATTTATTTTTTCATACAACCGAACAATGAAACGAGTTAAACGAAATATGAGTTTAAGACAAACAGCATTGCCGATGGCATAGGAAAAAAATTCAAGATAAAATTTTTATCGAAAAAAAAAATATACTCTCACCTGGGTACAAAAAGGAAATACTGATATTCTTTAAACACTGAATAGTCATTCCTTTAAAAGAAACATAAACTAATTAAACTTAATGATACATACAACATCAAGCAAACTTTTTCTACGTTTGTTATAACTTTTCTAGTTTGCAAAAAAACAATAAGATAAATGAGTTTACGACAAATCCATATTGTTTTAAAAAGTGAAGTCTTTAAGGTTACGGGTCAAAGCTTCAAATCGAAAGGCTTATCACTTTGAAGGCGAAACATTCATCAAAGATAACACGCAATCTTTCAACTGGGTTTTTAAAAGACACAATACTTATTCAGACATAAAAAAGGATCGAAATTAACTGAAGTCTGCGTTAAGCCCAAACTTTTGAAGTTTTAGAAGATAACTGTTGAGGAACAGGTGGCTGAGTTGTTTTTTATTGAGACTACACAGCTAAACATGTCTGATAGTTGCCTTTGGCTAACAAGACATAGACCCCACAGAAAGCCAAAACGTTTAATTTATTTCTTGTCGTTTACATAAACTGAGAGAACTCATAATAGAGACTTATCAACAACAATTACTTTATTATTATTGATCAATAATCTAGAATCCCTACCAAGTACGTTTTGATGGGTGATTTATTACAGGAACAGCACTAATAATATAAACATTTCTAAATTGAAAGATTTTTGTTATTTCTGGATCTTTACATACAATTATTGAAGCTTTTTCTTTGTGATAAAATTAGACTTTTTGGACTTCTTTCAGGCAACAAAGGCAAAAACAAAACTTAGTTTAGATTTCTTTTGTTGACCAAAAAAGACAAAGCTGATTGAATGAAAAAGGCAATATTGAATAAATCAGAACCGTGAAATGAGCACAGGTTTGTTGTTGATGAAATCGGCATGCCAATGCATCTTGAACAAAACCGTGTAGATCAACACAGATGGCATGGGCCCTGGTAAAGTATAGTGCTATGAGTTTTATAATAAATCATTTTCAGCTTTTAGGTCACGATTCTTAGGTGAATACTAAGAAAAAGAAACCTTCTGCATGAACTTTACCCTACTTCAGCAGCCCTAACATTAAACTCAACAATAGGAAGTACGCTAAACATAAACAACTTCTAAAAGGTTTGTTGGTTTTTAATTAACTGCTATACCTATCGTTTAACCAAAGTGTGGTATTAACCGGAAGGCTTTTCGGTGAATTGTCCTAAGATTATCATGATAATGGCAATAGAAAGCGAGCCCATGAAAGCTCAGTTTATCACAAAAACCTTTGCTTTTGATTGTCAAGTAACCTTGTTAGTTGTTGTTAAACTGACTTAAGTGATAAGAAATAAGGTGTCTTTTCAAAATCACTATGCTATTTTATAAACACATAAACACTTTACAAAAACGATCCTCAACTTAACTCAACCTAATGTGATTTGAAAACCTATCGTAGGAACAAAACATACAAAGCAGGGCACATAGCGTAGCAGGTTAACTGAATACTTTTCACGCCCATTATAAATAACTGAAAACGTAAACTTTAAAATTGATGATTTTTTTTTTTTTATGGAAAACAAACTCCTTCATGTGTTTTCTTAAATTACTTTGCAAACAAAAATTGTGTCAGAGAATGTGCAAAGTTGTAAATATTTATTGCTTAGCTAAAAGCATCAGTTCAAATTTTCCATACGGATCGCCAAACAAAGACACAAGTCACGCGGTGTATGGAATCAACAGATACCGCCAAAGATTTCAGTTTATAAAACTAAACCACAAAAGTTCTGCCTCCTGCAAGCTTTTTTGAAAACAAAGAGGAAGTATTTTCTTGAAATCAAAAACAGCTAGAATAGTTCGACAAAATGAAATGAAAGTATAAACCCATCTTCTGATTTCACGAGTGTAAGTTATGGAATCTAAAGTGCCAGATTTGGCTCGCACTTCATCTGCATATTTCTAGAAAGCTACTTTGACGCGACGACAGTTTATGATGACTCAGTAAAATTTATTTTCTTGGAGAAGCATTTTACAATTCAGCAGGTTCTGAGGAACTGAATCTTGTAACTTCGAAACATATGATTATTGCAAATATAGTATAACTCTAACGTAGCGATCATGAAATACCAGTGTTATACCCATTTATTTATGCATGTTAATATATATGTCATTAAAATCATTTTAGATAAGATAATTGAGTAGAATAATTTGATCAACAGTAAGAGAGAAGATAAAAACTTTGTAAAGGCGTGAAAACTTTACTATCACTGATTCTCATAAATACAAATCACAGCTTAGCTTCGTTTAGTGTACGACAAATTAACAATAAATCGCTCTTACTAAAATTAGAAATGTAAACAAAGATTAATAAACAAAGAAATGCCCTAAACTATGAATTCCAATATCTAAAAATGTATACAATTTTTGCAATGGTTTTTTAAAAAACATAATCTAACCAATCTGTACAAAATAAATATGTATAAAATGCAAAACTGCTAAACAAATACATTATGATGTTGTTCAGATAGCAATACTAACGCTTTGAGTAAAGGTGGAGTTCATTTATATGCTTTGTTAAAGTGACAAATAACTTAAGTCAGTTTTTCAACAAACTTAAATGCAAGGTTTAGTCTATTTTAAAGTTCCTGTTTTCATACGGCGACAGCTGTCTCTCGTGATTGGCTCCAGAACTTACAGGAGGGATAAACAAGCAGGGATATCGAACTGAGGGGTGGTAAGCACTTGGTGGTAGACTTTTGAAGGCTGACTCATCTTGAGTTTGCCAAGATAACCCAAATGATGTAGGACTTGTAAAACTGTGTAATGCCGAGATTCCAGGCCGTGTATCCTCCCTAGAGAAGCAATCATAGCGAGTGGGCATGGCATAAGGCATAGAATACATATCTGGAGTGACGTACGGTAGAGCTGGGTATTCCATTTCATAGGCTTTAGCCGTGTATGGGGGTGGTGGATAATTTCCCGGCAAAACTGAGCCAAAGATTGATTTCTCCGTGGAGCATCCCAGCGATGCGTGTGTACAGCGAGGTCGGCGAGGTTTCCTGGGTCTTCGGAAGTTGCCTTTGGAAAACTCGGGTAAATCTTTTGGGTGAATCATCCAGTAATGACCTTTGCCGTTTTCAGCACGACTTGCCTTCACAAAACAATCGTTGCTCGATAAATTATGTCGTACACTGTTGCGCCACCCTGCTCCTTTCTCCTTGTCAAAATGTGGGTAGTGTTTGGCAATGAAACTGTAAATGGAGCTCAGAGTCATTCTTTTAGCGGGAACACTAAGAATAGACTGAGCAATTACAGCTACAAAAGTTTCCGAGGCGTTACTTCCATCTTTTGTTTCGGTTTCGTCGTGGTCGCTTTCTGGTCTACCCGCACTCGAAAAAGTTTCCTTTAAGAGAAGGTGCTCGTTGCTTTCAGGATCTCCGTGCATTTCCTTTGTATCACCTCTAACTTTATTCTTGACTATATCTACTTTTGTTTTTTTCTCAAACCCTTTTGAAAGGTACTTGTAATCCTTTTCTCCTTCCAAATTAGAATACTTAAACAAACTTGAGTTACTGGGGCTGTACGCCTGATGTGGGGGTAAGTACATGTTAGTAAATGCTGAGTACATCTCGGCCCACTGACGTTGTGCTCTGATGGTAGATGAACACTTGATGTGAAGCTGAGTTCAAATGATCTCTAACAGTGCTTTCCGTCTTATTTTAAGTGTCTGAGGTAAACTTGGGAGAATTGATTAGCAATTAGATTGCCTAAGGCTAAATAAAGTCATGAAGGTTGACTGCCTTTCAGTTAAAAACTCAACACATTCATTAAGCATAGCAGGAAGCCGCGAAGCTTGCAAACAGATGTATGATTAGATGTATACTTGCTTTCGAAGTATAAACACACAAACTCAATTGATAACCTATGAATGATATTTTCTATATCGCGTATATGGTCATAAAATAAAGGAAATACACAAATACAGAGCTAAAATGGATGTTTTTAATAATGTTTGGCCTCTTTGCTAAAACAATATAAAACAGATGACGTAATATATCTGATGAGGTTAATGGTTTTAGCTACCATCTTGCAAAGAGGGGCAATACAAACACCAAAATACAGTCGTTGGTATTGGCCTGCGGTAGTCCTGAAGAGGGTTAAATAGCATTAGAACGCAAATTACGGATTGCAGCTGCTATTGAAAACTCGTTTTTTGTTCAGCCTTATACAATTGATATTGCATACGCGTAAACTATAACTTAGCTGTTTATAACAGGGCCACAAATTTGCTACAGGCAAAATATGAACACCACAGTTGAACAATAAAGCTGCTTCAAGATTCTTCACTCGTATTCTTTTCAGTTGTCTCTTGCTTCTAAATTCAAACTAATTGTTATCCTCTTTGCTCTGGCAGGATATCATGCAGGGCTTTGTGGAGCCTAAACTGAATTTAAATGAACTCAAATCTTACCTTGCCTCTGAGCGGGTTTTTATTTTTATGTCAAAGAGTTTATGTTTCTGATCACTTTGGTTTTTTAATGTCATTGATAACTTAAACAACCAGCTCTCATCTGTTTTGGCTCAAGACAACTTAAATGCCCATATGAATACTTTAATTGCATGCATGTCAGCATATCTTGTTTTGTGATTTATCTGAAAGGTCTATTGTTTTCTCTCATTCGGTTATAGCGATGAACAAAAACTTGTTAGCAAGAAGTTAGTTCCAAGTTTAAAAATATAATAAACTTTATGTTTATTGCTCCTCCTCCGAAGGAATCACTCTCTTGCAGATAACCACTTCAATGGCAGTTCCTACTAGGAAATATAGATACTATACTATACTTCTAATTCTAAACAAATGTAAAAAAAAACAATCAAAAGAGCTAAAAACAATAAAAGTAACTTAATGCATATAGATAAATAAATTGTTCTGTACGAGGTTTTCAGGCAGCATCTAAGATGGTATGTGCATATTACATGTACACTAAATTAATTTTTACTAGTGTTTTAAAAAAACTGTAGAAACGTACCAATGGTATTTCTCATTCTTATACATTCATTGCTTCACTAACTTCAAAGACTGGCAATCTTTATGAAAGTAAAAAAGTTATTTTAGCTAGAAAACGGAAAAAGAAGGTTCAGGTAATTAGACCCAAACTTTCAGATTTTTAACAGCTTGACAATTTTGCATGAAGTTTATCAGTGTTAGTTTTACAGGATGCACTTTGAATGAGTTTCAACCAAAACTGGTTAACAAGGTATGGTCACAGATAATGCTTCTTGCTTGTTTCTTAACCTGTTTTCATATATGTTAAAAACATTTTAAGCTCATATTGAAGAATTATATTATTGAACCGAACTTGTTGTTTTACTGCTAAAAATATAGTTCTGTTTTTTCTGTAGAAGAGTGTGTTTCAATATAATGTTTTCCTTCTCAGTGGTCAGAAAAAGATATTTTACTAGCTGTATCTTCATTCTAGCATCAAATTGTGTACAAATTCTTAAATATGATCGTAGCTAATGAAAATACAGAGCATAGTAAATTAGTAAAGATCAAGGATACTAAATGGTGCTATCAAGACTTCATGGCTGACCTAAAGTTCTTTTTGTTGTCGGCATTTTTACGAAACTGAGAATACCTGGAAAGTTTTGACAAGCTGAAATTCGGGTAACAGAGCTTGTAGTTATGTTACTATTTGGGGTCCTACCAAACTCCGGACTTCTTTAGTTTTGATTACGAATAATTTGACGGACGGATGGGTCAGAGCACATGTTTTCTGATTAATCATCAACAATAAGTGGAAACATTTTAAGAATACGACATGTCTTTTTCGCTCAAGCTACTTTACTACACAGAAAAGAAAACGGTCGGTAATTTTGCATAGAGATGCTTTATTTTCTCTGCTAAGACTAAGGTTATGCGATCTTAATTGTGATAGTCAAATGTGAGGTTCACTGCTTACTAAAAATAACCAAAGATTGAAATCCAAAATACAACAAGCTAAATATAACTAGAGCAATATCAAGGCCACGAGACACCTGAAGAGCTGAAATAGCATCCAAGTCAATATTTTACAGATCATTGAACCATACAAACGCTTAAGTTTCCTAACATAGCTCCTATAACTAAAATATTTAATTCTTTGCAAGCCTTGAGAAGAGTGGATAAATCTATAAAATTACATAAAATGAAAACGTTTACAAAATTTAACACTATACCAACTAAAACGGACGGCTTTCTGCTCCTCCTTTTGAAAAGTCAAGTAATCCGAATGCAGCTTCTTTAGATCTCTAAAGTAAAAAAAAGATGTTAGTCATTAATTTTTGTCCATCGGCATTACCTTAGGCTACCTGCTAAAGCAAATTCATCCGCTGTGTAAATTAACTCATACATATATACTTATAGTCAACTTGTTAAACGGGTTACACGCCCTTTAACTTTCCTTTTAAAAATCCCAAATGTGTCTTGCCCTCTACAGATTTGTAAAAAAATAGTCTAAGTTTATAGTTTAAGAGTGAGACTATATTGTGACGTTAATATATTATGTTTCAAGTCGTTTGCTGCTGCGGATGGCAAGGATGGAAATGAATTGAAACTTAAAAAAGTTGGGCAATCGGCGTTTCAAGGTTTTTGCTACTTCATTAACAGTTATTAAAAAAATTATTATGGTTTGCTCTTTTAAAACATTTCAGTAGATATTCACCTCACAGCGGTTTATCAGGAACATTTTGTGCATAGGTAAAACCACAAAGTAACGGTTTTAGCGAAAAAGTAACTCAACGCAACAAAATCGTCGTGACATGGCCGCGTTAAAGTAAATGCTCGAATTATACGTTTTTACACGATCACTTTTAAAATGTCATGTACTTGTATGAAAAGAAACTTCGAATATTTTCAAACTTTAACTTTAGATTATAATTAACTAAAAACCGATAGAATCGCATAAAACTCAGCTGAAAGTCCAACAGCAAATTGAATCCTAAAATAACAAAAAATAGAACAAAAACAGTAACCTAAAAACAAAATTAATCAATAGTATTTGTAGTAATTTTCTAAAGTTACGTAATTCGGAGTTGAAGGAAACAGATATAATATTTATAATTTTATTAAGTTTTGATAACTGAATTAGCTACATGTAATAAGTTTCTAATTTACAACCAACATACATGTGATTTATTCTTTTAATTTCAATTTGAGAAACTTAATTAAACAAGAAAAACAAGACATTAAGTCAATTTATTGTTGCATTTTGCAGCCCAGTAGGACAAAACTACCTATGTGTTGAAGCCTATCTATTTTTTCATATGAGCAAACATTTTCTGCTTTTTAAACTCACGAACGCTTTATATACTTTGTTATAAGTTCCTAATTTTTTTTTATCAATTTTATGTTGTCCGACTAAAGGCTTTATATAAACTTCTCAAGGTATTTGTGGAATATAAAAAGCTTTGACTTTGTTTCATGAACAGAATATTGATCTTTATACCATCTAACATCGCGTACATCAAATGCTTAAATGCATGCGGACAACCGTTCATGTCGGTTGTTCAAAAAAATCATGTAAAAAAGCACGTGAAATATAATAATAATAATAACAATATTAATAACAGATAGTTGCCTTAAGCTTTTTGTATATTGAATATATTTAATAAACTATTATCAACATAACATTGAACTTTCAAGAAACTACATAAAATGAAAACTTCAACATAATGAATATGGCTCCTAAGTGACTGTGATGCTAGAATGTTTATTACACTGATTTTAGATTTCTTTAATAAAAACAACACACTGAAAGAATCAAAAGTTCAATCAACTAAATGAACTCGTTGATTATTGTACCAAACTAATATGGATAGTTTTAAAGCTCTGCAACTGATACACTTGCGACCGGTAGCAGAAAGAAGGTCGGCATTTACGACTGTGGTGGAATTAAACTTGGACTACAGGAGTTAATCTTGTCAGATTTAGATTTGAACCTGAAGCAGGAGTCATGAATGATTGGTTATTGGTGGTATTGGTAAAATAATTGAATGATCCATCTGATGGAATGCCGCCCTCCTACAATATAATTTTTTTTTCTCTTTTTTAAACTCAAAATGGAAGAAAAATCAGTGTAATGTCACTCATACATGCAGACTTTATACTTGTTTTTGTTGTTTTTTTAAAAAAAAGTTTGATGTTTCCCTCAACAAATAAAAATACGTAAATTTTTTTGACTACCTATGCTGGTAATTTAACTCAGTGCGAGGTTTATATCCATGCATATATTTCTCAGTATAAAGAAATGAAGTGATTGTTTTTGCTGTCAACGATTTGATAAACACCACTGAATCCTTTAGTATTTGAAAACAGAAAAAAACCGCACTGACAAAAATAAAATAACAGAAAAAAGAAGTTGAATGCTTGAGAAATGCTTCAGATCCTGCATGGAAAATTACGATTTTATTATTTTTTCTTCAGATTTTTTTTGGCGTTCATATCAATATTCATTTATGGACTTTAAGAAAGTCGAAAAACACAAAACGTCACCGATTAGCGCTATAAACGAAAGCGTTGGCGTGGATAATGCGTAAACATGCGCCATATTTGTTTGTTTTTTCTCATAATACATTAAAGAGCTATGGTATAGCCTTGACCTTAGCAAGTCTCCCAAGGATTCTTATACGGCAGTTTCGGTGTCCGATAAGTTAAAATTCTAACTACATAAGGCTCACTGAAGGCGGCTAGCACAATCTGGTTATTAGTTGAATCATCTTTACAATATAATAGTATTTGTATGGAGTACGAGATAAATAACACTTTCAAAGTTATTATACTACTATTTTGAGCAAAATTCAAACATAAAGCTTGTTTACCTCAATTGTTGTCTCCTTTTGTCTCGCTTGTACGTTTAAGGGTCATAAGAACCCATTTAGGCCAAGGGGTTATTTATTTCATACTCCATACAAATCACTTGTAAAGACGACTCCAGCTACGGACTAACACCCAGCTTGGGCTGCTTGTGCACAACTTGACGTCAGATCGGTTTAGCACAAACAACAGAATATCAAGACCGTCGCCGAGTTTAATTTTGGTTCATAAAAAGAAATTCAACAGAGATGTTTGATTTAACTATCTTTACGAGAGAAAGAATTTTTCTTGACATTCTAGAAATAAAAATTAGTTTTATTCATTTCTTCCTTGTTCCATTTCGTTATGTATATATGCAGATAAGTTCTTGTTTAAACATAGGAATCTGTTTTCTGATATTTCGCTTTACTGACGGCTATTTCCGCGGCTATAAACGTTTCGTAATATTAACTCTAAACTTATATTCATAACTGTACTTTTACAATCAAGCTAAAAACCGCATCCAAATTCCTTGATAAAAACTATAAAAATGTTTAAAATGTTTTAAATAAGCACTCATAATCACAACAATAATTGTCTCATCAATGAATGATGTTGCGACAAAAGTAATATAATTTTAATGGCATTTCAAGTGATTTAATAGCGTATTTTTTGTTTTTGTTTTCCCGTTCGGCAGTTCAACGATAATCTATTTCGGTAACTACTTTGAAAGGACAGGAGTGGCCGGAATTCCGGTGGAACCGCAATCTGTTAGTAAAAAGGAACTCGACAGATCGTTAATTTATACACATTAAAAAGCCTTAATATTGAGAACTACTGGTTAAATATCAAGGATAAAGTAAAATATCATGAAGTACCTTATGTGTCACTTTTATTAGCAATTTTGGAGACTTGGTATTTCAAGCTGGTCTGTAAATGAAATAAAGCTTCACCCAAATTAAGACATTGATTCCTTAGAGTTTGTTCTACTATGCAAATTATTTTCATTCTATCCAAACTCATTATTACAGATACTTTTATACTCGTTTTTTCTGCATTGTTCTTATGAAGTAGCTGATTGATCCTTCCAAACGGGACTCAACATTGTGATTTTTTATAAACAAGAATAATAGATTGAAGAACATAGCAAAACACCAGTAATGAAATAACTTCACAATAGAACTATAATTTACTCGATACTTAATATACATATAATGATATATATGGAAATGAATTCAGTATACCTACAATTATCTGTTCCTAAAGCATGCAATACCTTTAGAATTCGATTAAAAATCAAATGTTTAGATCTTTGTTCAAGTGTGCATATATTTCTTACGGAAGCTTAAAATGCAGTCTAGCTGCCTACGCAAAACTATATCTCTGGATTTTAAAATATTTTAATTGTCTGAGTTCGCTACCAAAAGTATAAAAAATCACCGTTCGAATAACTACTCTTTACTCTTAAACTTATATCATGCTAAACTACATAATTTAGCATGCAGTCTTTATTTCAGTATGTAAATGCAGCAAAAACAGAGATGTAGGTTTACCAGCAGATAAAGTTAATGAGGAAATAAACTTATAGTCCTGAGATAGTTTTCTGTTTATGAAACCGTTTAGAATCTACAGTAACGATCACTGTTTTACAGCAACTGCATGACTTTATAGATTACAAATTTTACAATGAAAAACTCAAGATTTCCTAGGGGTCAGAACAAATGCCAAAACACCAACCGTTAAAACTTTCTCGTTTGCGTAATTGAGCGATCGTTTTACTTTTCACCAAGAAAAAAAACTTGTAAACATATAAAACTGAATCTTTGGTATACCATGCATTTTGAGTGTAGCAGTGTAATCTTTTTTTAAACGTATTTCTTTTGGATAATTTTTGTTCAGTCAGGGCAATTATTAACAGTACCTCGCCGCAAAAGTATGACGTACAGTTTTGATGTGTTACACAACTAACAAATTTTATAAAATCAGTGTTTCATTCAAAACTTATGAATCAGTTTAATCAATGAAGTGTATTTGCACTCTTCATGAAGAGAAGTTTTTGCAGTTTGTAACTCCAGTTAAACACACGCTTTGTATAAAGTTTACGCACGCGAATGATAGACAGAGTGCATTTGTGAACTAACTTAAGCACTTCATCTTAATGTCTAACATCAATGAAGAGTGAGTTCATATATGCTATTCTATATATTAAAGTTAAACACGGTATTTATTTGTTGAGTAAATTCAAACTCTCAGCGTTAAACCACTACTAGTCAGTCTGGTAAACTGGCGCGTGCAGTAACAGAGTGTATACAGAACGCTCAAGATAATTTTAACTAGTCTGTAAATTACTTAGTACTTGTACACTATGAGACCAAAGCTTAGTTGTTAGTTTCTAATAGTATAGGTGCAATTTCTGCAATCATTAATTTTACTGCGGCCATTATATCTAACTAAAATCAATATTTTAGTCTCAAAACTCAAGCCATCCGAAAGTTTATCCGTTTAATTGTTTCATCAAAACGCCATGCAGCGAGTTAAACAACTCCGGGTTGAAATTTTGATAACATCACAGTAAGTATAATTGAAAATATATATACACAAGAAGACTGATGTTGCGAGCATTACTGTTGGTGGGGACTTGAGCTGAAGAAGACTTTCAGTATACAATTAATTTACTTATACGGCGATATTATACTCATAAAAACTAAACCCATGCAACTGGTCTAAATTACCAATCTAATAGGTTAAATTGGAGAATCAAGAAAAGGTAATGCTGATCATTTTATCAGTAATTCTCAGTAAATCTTTTTTTTTGCCTGACTAAAATTAAAGCATACATGCTCCGGTTAATTTACTCCCTTATAACAACATATATGGTTTCATTTGCGATTTCTATTACTAATAACAAGAAGAAATATATTTTTATAACGCAAACGCTTGTTCCAAATGCGAGCATTATACATGCATTGTTGTACAAGTGTAGTTTTATTACAGCAGTGTGGTCTTCTTTGCGAGCATTTACTGAGCATGTCTCTTTGCGTCAAATCTTGTTCTCAGTGCTTGTCAAAAATTTCAAAAATACGAACAAGTATCGCTTTCGAAATTAACATTCAGATATAAATTTGAAATGAGCCAAACTTCTGGATGTGACGATATAATGACTGAAAGATCCGATAGCAGAGGCGCTTTAATTGTCAGGAAAAACGTTTCCAATTTGATTTTGTCATGTTTCAATGCTAAAGGTATACTACAACCAACTGAGATATTTTAAATTTCCAGTCTATTCCTGAGTGGACATCACTTGTTTGCACTATACAGGGCAGCTTTCAGACAAATTTGTAAACAAAATTTTATTTCTATATTTACAACGATTATTTCTAAGACCTCCAGTCAGAAAAAGTTAAATATTTTTTATCTTGCTCTAAGACTATGAAGACGCGGCTATAATTCGACTCGGCCTTGACCGTTCTGTGCCAAATTGAAACATAAATTATAAATAGTCAGAGTTTCTCGTAGCCGGTTTTTCTACTTCGAAAGTTTTCATGAACTTTGAATTGTTTTGCGTTCAGGGTAATATTACAAACTATAATAAAAATTGTGAAAACTATAAAATATTTGCAACCTACAAAACCTACAAACCTGTTATTTCTTTCGATGAGCAGTGTTGTGTTATGAGTGTATAATTTCCTTTGGCTTTGCGAGCTTTCCGAACTCAGGGTCGATTGTTTCTATACAGTGGCTCCCTTTCATTCTGTCTCTATTTTCGATAGTTTTAAATTCAATTTATAGTTCTCGGTAGGAGCTTACACTACAATTTTAATCTTCTGGCGGCAAGTTTATTTACAAAATGCTATTTATAAGATTCAATCGAACAACTATATAGCGTGAAGTCCAAAGAAAGAGCAAGAATAACTTCTAATTTTACTTGGTTTAGCACAGTGTAAATTAATACAAATATCGTGTGTTGAAATCTATATAAACGCTTTCCCCTTTAAAAAAGAGCAACGCTGAATTCAAATTTAAGAATCAAAATGGGCCTGGATTGGTGAACAGAACTTCGACAATTAAAACGTGTGCCAGTATGAACGCAAAAAGGTTAGAGATTGTCTAGCTACTAGAGCATTTTAGAAGACTTTTTTTCCTTTTTTTTCTTGCAGTTAAAAGAATATATATCAGGGTTAAGATGAAATGCAATCAACTTTAGAAAGGACTATAAAAAAATTATAAAGGAGATAGGAAATAGTTTCGTTTGCTTTCTTTGTATTAACTTACTAGATATCACTGTGTGAAAAATTTTTGTCGCCATATTTAAGACAATAAGGAAAATATTTATGAGTTGCTAACTGCCTCAGATAGTGATTGTTTCAGTTAAGAAAATGAATTGTACATCTTTTCCTTTTGGAATGAAAGAAGGAATAAATATAACTCTCCTTGAATGATGGGATTCATGTATACCTCGAAGCACGATTAAGGTTCATTTCATCACATCATTAATATTACGCCTATATATATGTTATTAGGGGCAAAAAACATTTTAGATTTTATTTAACAGCTTCCCTTTAAGTAAAAATCATTTTTATTCGAAAGAAGATAGACAGATAATACTGTTTTGTAAAATAGAACTTAATAGTTTAGGAATTTTACGCAGTCTATTTTATCGGGAAACAAAGAAACTATTCTTTTAACATATAGTCTTTAAGAGCGAAAACGAGCCTTTTATATGAAGTTAAACCTGAAAGAGCAGGTTATACTTAATGGCAAAAATCAAACGTTCGTAAAACCTCTTTAACAAGATACAACCTGACCAGAACATATAATTTCCTTTTCTCATAGGCTCAGGGAAAGATTCATGAAATTCGAATTATTTAAAAAGCTACGTTTAGAAGGTTCCTTTGTTGTTCAATGTCATTCAATTAACAATATCCTGGTAAACTGGACAAAACTTATATGCTTCGAGTACTAAATCAGAGAAAAAAGAGAGTTTTTACGATTGTTGCAAAAACTTGATATTTGTCCTTAAAGATTGTTTGATTAAAGCTATTTTACTTCTTTTAAATATCAGTGTAATGGGTTATACAAAGAGCGAAGACAACTTGTAAACATCGATTTTAAATCGTTTATCCCCAACTTTTCAAAAATTAAAAAAAAACGAAAGTCACTAAAACCTTATTGTTCTTTGCCGTCAACTTAAAAACAGCACCTTTATGTATAGCCCTGTTATAAATGTTATAATGTCATTTGTCAGAAATAACCAAGAACCTGGGAATCATGATGATGAAATTACTTCGGTATACTCTCTAACTATTATATGTCAAAACGATTATCAGTCTCATTTTCTTTAGAAAAATGTAACTTTGTTCAATAATGTACATAACGGTGAATACTGAATTTTCAGCTGCAATCTTTAGGGCTTGAGTTATATAGGGTACTCGGGCTTAAAAAGAGCTTCGGCAGAATTCACTGAGCTATAGTACAAGTACAGTAAAGCGAACCTGCCATAAATATTGCTATAGAAAATCATTTGAACTGCAAAACCTTGACACTGAAGCTTGTTGTTTTTATATTGTAAATATAACTTTCTTCACACTATCATGATGCTTATTTAATTGTTAAATAATGATAAATGATTTAAAACTCGTAAATCTTCAATGTAAAAGTTAATCAATTTCAAAATCATCTTATCATATATCTTATCTATTTAACTGCTTGTGTTATGAGTGCTAAAGGGATATTGATTAAGGAAATGAACACTTGTCGACTACATAGCCGATATCGCTGTTTAGAGGGTCTTCAATACCATTCTACCCTAAGGCGATCACACCTCATGACAATTATGCGGAATAATTGCCATCTTTTCTTTCTTCCAAATTTCCAGAAAATAAAGCTACATAAAAAAATTCAAACGTTTGACAGCTTTTGTAAGATATTGCGCTTAGGTCAGTAAATTAAACGAGCATTTAGTAGCTTTTTATGGAAGATAATACAATATAAGAATCTACACAATTCTAACGGGCTTTTCGCGCATACAAAAAAAAGAAAAGTAAACAAGAGCTATTAGCCCATCAGGTTGATAATCCTGCGTCACACTGGTTCACAAGTTGATCTGAAAGCTATACTAAAAACGATTTGACAACTGTCCTTTATTAAACTCTGATTGCGTTTGTTATAATTAGATACCGGTTGTTTTTCACACAAGATCCTTCAAGATTACAGAACAATTTACCCCGGCCGAGCGATACTTTATAGATCACTTTTTGGTTTTGAAATTTCATTGGTGTTTTCCCCAAAAAACTTAAATGGAAAATATGTTATACTGTTTACGTGTTTTGATTGACTTACGTACTTCCTGGCCGATCAGAATACCCAGACAGTAATATCTTGTTGTCTATAGTACTTATTTAACAAAGTAATATGTAAACTTTACAGTAATTAGAATCGTTTTCAACAAAAGACGTTATTTCTATAACATTCCACAATGACATCTGCCGGTACTGCGTTCCTTGGCCCTTAGAAAATCTGTCAGTTTGTTTATTCGCACAAGAGCTGGGCTAATGATTTTTTTATTGTCAGTGATTGATCTGTGTTGGATTGCTCAAAGTCTAGTTAACTTTAACCCTGGTTTAAGCAACAATTCAAGTAGATATTTCTACCAAGGAAAGGTAGTTCTTGATAACTAAATAGTTCAATGCTGCGTCATGCACTTTCTAACCCATGCAGTGGGATATTTTTTCATTCTCTCGGCAAAATTCTCTTAGTTCAGTAAAATATGCATAATAAAATAGTTTGCTTTAAATTTAGAAAGTTAACATTCAACATAAATGGCAATGTTCAAAAAGATCCACTGGAAAGCACTGTTAGAATCAGACTAAACATGTTTTATGTTAGTTTGAGTAAATACTAGTCGTCATTTTATTAATAAATAGCGTACATTTTTTTCTAGCTTGTGTTTTATTTAACATAGCCCACTTAAATGACCTTCTTTCAAAGATCAGTTTGCCTCGTAAGTTTCCACTATATGGGCTTTTGAGAAACAATGCTTCATTGATAAAACCATTATAAAGGGATTGCGACAACGAACAAGTAACATATTTTTGGTCACTGGTATATTGTTCTCGTTTCTATCCTATTGTTTTAAATCGGATGTTAGGTTTACCTGGTTATAGAACTAAGTATAGCTAAATAAACGATTGTGAACAAGTTCTCAACAATATTGTTGAGCATGTTTTCACCGCCTTCATTGATGCATTTTATGAATATTGAGATATCATTAACACATCACAGGAAGAAACCATCGGAGATTTTGGGGAGTGTTATTGCTGCTATCAAAAATAACTCAATATACTAATTTCATCGTTTTAATAACACTCATTAGCATGGTTGCAGATTGTGACAATAAAGTATGATTAATCAGTGTTTAAATCAGTCGATAACAACAGAAGACGCATCGTTGCTGTACCGTCAAAGAAATTATTAACAACTAGAAATTATAAATGCTTGACCGATATCAAAGAAGATTCTAAAGACGTGCTCTTGTCAAAACTTAACATCTATATTTTGACTTTTTTAAAGAGCTAATGAATTGCTATGTTTACATTTAAGGTAGTGCATTGCTATTTTGTATGATAATGCCACAGAAAATATTTGCACTTAAAATACCAGGAATTTTTCATCAAATGATTGGTTTAGAATCACCCATTCAACTTTTTGTTAGTTCTGCCAGACCGCATGAACTCAAAACAAAATATTTGTGGTTTAGCTGGAAGCGTTATAAACCGTTACTTTAAAGAGCAGATAGAATGAATTTTTTGCTCTCTAAAAGTATCACTCAATTAGTTTTACTATCTCTTAACAATTAGTTTACGTGGTCGACTTTTTTTGAGTATTTATAAATAGTTGACTCAAGAGTCAACTAAAAGTAAAGAAACGAGCAATTTGATTGTCTGTTTAGAAACCAATATTTGTTGACATTTTAAAAAAAGGAAAACAATGAGAACCTTAAAGCGCGAGCCAATTTCGCTGCTTTCTATCAATTATATAATAAATAGCGAAAAGAATATCCAATCAAATTCTAGTATTCCTGATAGCATATCAGATGGTTCCCAAGATCAGTTGGTTCACATATTGAGGTTAAAACTTTGAATTTTTTGACGAGTAATTATATACTGAATAATTGATCAAGATTAACGATTTAAGACTATCACAACCAACAAGAACATTGTCTCCACTTTATAAGATTATCGATGAATAATGAAGATGATGATAACGCTGATTATGATGGTGATGATGACGATAACGATGATGATGATGATGAAGATGATGATGGTGATGATGACGATAACGATGATAATGAAGATGATGATGAACATGATGATGATGATGATGACGACGATGAACATGAAGATGATAATGAATATGGTAATGATGATGATGATGATGAACATGATGATGATGATCATGAACATGATAATGATGATGATGAACATGATGACATGATGATGATGATGACGATGATGAACATGATAATGACAATGATGATGAATATGATGATGATGATGATGATGATGATGAACATGATGATGATGACATGATAATGAACATGATGTTGATGAACATGATGATGATGATGATGAACATGATGAACATGGTGATTGTGATGATGATAATGATGATGCTGATGATGAACATGATGATGGTGATGATGACATGATGATGAACATGTTGATGAACATGATGATGATGACATGATAATGAACATGATGTTGATGAACATGATGATGATGATGATGATGATGAACATGAAGAACATGGTGATTGTGATGATGATAATGATGATGATGATGATGATGAACATGATGATGTTGATGATGAACATGATGAACATGGTGATTGTGATGATGATAATGATGATGCTGATGATAATGAACATGATGATGAACATGATGATGATGATGATAATGACTATGTGATGATCATGATAGAAAGTAATACCTTTTTGCGCATCACTTCCGATGACCCGCTAAATAAAAAAATAAGCCATTACAATTACAATTCTGAGAGCTTGCTCAGATCTAAGATGTAAAGACTAATTTTCCTACTTGACGGAAACCAATAATTTTAATATTAAAATCCCTGGAAGTTAGATTTGGTCAGCAAAATGCTGTTCACATTAAAAGTAAATATACTTCACTTTCTTTAAAAGTATGTTAAATTTCGGTAACATTGCAAACTGTAAAAAGCCAAAATCTTTTGAATGGCTGCTGATCTTGATTGTTTAAATTTGGGAAATGTAAAGCACCCCTTGTAAAAATCCTGAAAATGCTCTCTCAGCCAACAGTGCCGGTACATTGGCATCGTTTTCAAATGAATAAAATATGTCACAATGGTTTGTTTGCTTTGTTCTTTACACATTTCTCGTACCAGTTTTAAATTATATAACATTATACAACAATAAGATACCTTCTTTTTGCTGCATGTAAACTACCTGTTTTGGGTTATCTGCATTAGGGCTACAATGTATTGATACAAACGTTTCCCTTTTCGCAACCGATCTTGAATTCATAATTGTCTTCTTCTGGGGTGCGAAGTATATTCAATTCTAAAGCACATACATCACATACAGGAAAAGGATTACAAGAATTCGAAGCAGAAGGTTGAATGTCATTTCATTTAAAGAACTGTTGAAAAAATCTAAATTGAAACACATCAAAGGCAAAATTAAGATAAGGCATGCAGTTGAAATTAGCTGAGCATGGTTATGTGTAGCGTAAATAGATCCAAGGAAGGAGGGGGGGAAGTAGCAGTATGGAACATTTACTGAACAAAATATAAGACATGTACATAAGTCGAACTTTTCCAAGGGGAAAGGTATTAAGAATAAATTGGGTAGAAGCAAATCTCGCGGTTCCTCAATAACTGCGTCTACAATATTTGGAGAAAGAAAGAAAAGCAATTTATGTAACAGTAAATTAAGATGCCGAAAGAAGTGCGAGGTAAGTTATATCGCTTATGTAACGACAACTAACAAATGGTCTCTAAATCGAATTCAGTTTTTGTTCACTGACTAGTGAATGTAATAGGAATGTTATTTTCAAGGAGTTTATCGAAGAACCTTTTTTTGGTAAATGAATATTGTATGATGTTTTGATTCGTTTTTTTAAACTACCAAGACATAGGCTAAGTCAAAACTGCCTATAGCAAAAGATCTAGATATTTTTATTACTAAAATATTTGCATTCTTTTGAGGTTTGAGAAACAACTATAGTATAGGCACATTTTTTGAACAAGCTAGAATAAACACAAGTTTTTAATATTTTCAACGAACCTGATTCTTGTTGACAGCTAAATGAAATCGTTAAATAATAGAGACGCGGGAAATTTTGTACGGAGACTGTTGGAAAGAAAACCACAATAAAGTTATACCAAAAGTATAACAGAACAGTTTTTGGCCACTTTCTTTGTTATACAGATAACACATGCAAAGCTTATGTATGTTATATAGTGGGCTTAATAATTTGCCAACACACTTGTTTTTACAGTTTGGTGTTGGTAAAATGTTTTTCTCCGCCGTTCGCTTAATTAGACGGCACAGCTTGCTCTGAAGGTGTGCAGATGTTTTTTACCGACTTATCGTACCTTCTTCAAACAATGACCGATAATGGAAGGTGCGGTTTTAGCTTTTAAGAGTATCGGAAGTTAAAGCATTGACGGCAAAGTATACGAGAAAAAACCCGCAACCGTTAGAAGCAGAACGTGTCTAAACATGTTTTAATACCTAATGGATTTCTTTGGTCTCTTTCCGTATCTTAACAGCATGAACGCCTCGTTGAATTCATTTTGTACGAAACAACCAAAAACAGTCGATAAAAATTGAAGAAATTTTACGCCCTCTCGATACTGTAGAGAAAAACATTAAAAGGGCTTCCCAATTTTGAAAAAAAAAAACAATAATCGAAAGATGGTCAGCCAATACATTTTTTCAAAACTTTCAAATGCAAAAAGGGAAAATTGGCGTTAGATTAACAAACATAGATGTGAACTCCTATTTGCAAACCACGTGTAGATTATAAAACAATATAGGCAACTATTTTATTAATTTATCAATTTCCAATAGACGCGCGTATCCCAAAATATTGCTATATATTTATAATAATTGAAATTCGTAAGGGAACTTATCAAACACCAGTATAAAGTCTATAAGGAGTAATACATTGATAGTGAGAAGCAAAAAACAACGGTTTGTGCATAAGAATCTCACAAAATTTTGCTGGCGTGATTATTCCGTTAATTTTATATCTATCACATTGCCGCTAATGAAACTAACATATTTGGCAGGTGTTTTGTTTCCTATTTTGATTCACTAATGCCCGTTAGCGTAAACATTCTTAAAAACGTCCTCTAGTTTTTAATGTTAACATTTCACCCAAAATCAAATAGCAAAGCTTTCAATTATAAGTAGTTTTTGCAGCTGGTCTGAAATTAGTGGATGCTAGGGTATTTATGAGCTATGCCCACAGGTCCAGTCGCTAAAATAATTATAAAACATGCAAGAAAAATCTGTTTTAGTTTGGGAGATCATTTTTGCGCGTATTTTTAAGTTTTTTTTTAAATTCTGCTTCAAAAAGATTTGAAAAGGTATTTATTTTGCTATAAAAACTGGGTATAGCTCATTCATGCATGACTAAAGTCAACTTGATTCATTATTAAGCAAAGGAGAGATTGAATTAAACAGTTTTCATAACTTTGCTTGAAGATATGAAGCACTGGCCGACTGGCAACCTAATCTAATTTATGTATGGCTACCCAACGCCAATTTTATTTACAACAAATCGGGATCAAGGCAGAAGCAACGTTCGCAATAAAAATTTCCAAATTAATTTTCCTCACTAATAATTAAAAAAAAAACATGTTTTTGAACAAATAGGGTCCACAATTTATTAGAGATTTCGCGTTGTTCTATAGTTTAATGTATACTGTAAAACTCGATTTTATTTCTCAAAAGTAATATCAAATTTTCTTCATCTTACACATAAACTGGAAAAATTTGAATAATTCCCAATTTTAATTTTAAGTTCCACGTTATAAATTCCTCTTAACAGATATTAAAATTACTTTCGGTAGAATGCTTTTGAAGATCTCTTTTATCAAACAGATTATTTAACAAATGTCGTACTACTTAATGGTTGCCTAGCTTGGGATCCAGGAAAAATGGAATTTATCACGTTTAATACATCCGACAAGTTACAACACAGGAAGAAATTAAAACCTTATCTAAAAGCATGAGAGTATTTCTTTATGGAAATCACTATTATAATCAGTTTAAATGAACTGCCTAAAACTAAAGTACAACTTATTACTATAATTCAGCCTTTTATTTTTGCCCATAGAAATTCTGGTATTAAAAATAACCACATTAAGTATACTATTCTCCCTTCTTGCTGGTTTTCAAGCAATTATTAAGCTGTCGAAACACTTAACTTAAACATCAAGAGCATTTCTTTTGTTTCGTTTTATATACTTTATAATAGCAGCAACAAAAAGTCTTTTTTTTTCAAGTTTTAGACGTTCACGTTTTATTAAGAATCTTGGTGTTGGACTTCCAAAATACAATTTCTTCCTCCTGTGACTAAATGAATTATTCCTTTTCTACAGTAAATAACGGTACGTGGGAAACAAGATTAAGAAACCAAAGTGCTTTATAACCATGAAAAAATGCAACGGTAAATATAACATTTTTAACTATAGGTTTCGCGGCACTGCGATATAATCAGTAAAATGCACGATAAAACATGTCATTTACCTTTGAAGGCACCATTAAATGTTTAATCGCAAGTAACAACACCTTATCTTCCAAACTCGGGTACGATTACAAAATTAACTTCTTATATAACATTTATGTTATTGCACAATTCCTAAACAAGTGACTGCTCGTTACAACAAACTGAATACATCAGGAATATTCTTTGAATTCTTCTAGGATGCGATGCATGATTGATTTCAATTTAAAGTATCTTGGCTTATTTCAATGAATTCTTTATTTTTTTCAAACGATATACACTTCAAAATTTATTCAGTTTTTTGAGCCGTCGAACATTTAAATTAGTAAAACACGCTACTCCATGAACAAAAAGATTAAAACACCAAAGATGAGATATTTATCTGGGAGAATGTGAACGATTTAAAACGCCAATGCATTTCACGGAATTTCGCTGCATATATCACAAAATCTTGCAATTGTGAAAGATTCGAGAAACTTTTAAAACCATTATATTTCTGGTGTAAAAAACTTAAGCTCTACCAAATCATGCCTTGTTTTTTTTCTGTTTGACACTTAGGTTGCTGTTTTATATTATGAAATGTCGTTTTAAGTAAATGAATATGAAATAATTTTGAATTTCTTTTCCTGTGTTAGTGTCCTAATTAGCGACATTTTTGTCCATTGTTTTATTCTCTAAGTTTCAAAAGCTTTTTAAAAACATGTGCCAAATCCCATTGTCCGAGAAAATTGTCTTTTCATAAGATATCTCTCTCTTTAATGAACTGTGAACAGATGCAGCACACTTTAAGAAAAACACGAAACTTTCTAGAAGAATTAGTAAATCACGAAGAAAACTGATAAGTTATATAAAATCCTTCTATAAATCACCCCCAAAGGTCTTATGGCACACGTATGAATTGGTGTCTGAAAGTTTGTATTATAGTCAGTGTGTTGCTGTACTTTAAAACACTTTATTCTATTTTATAAATAATAAAGCTGTACATCTTACAGTGCTCAACAATAAATTTCTTCTGAGATATAGCTAAAGTGTGCATTGACAATGAACTATGAATTTAAATTGATATTTTACAAAAATATATCACTGCGATTCAGTTTGAAAAATTTTATTCAAAAATTAGGCAAGATGGTTTAAAGTTTCCTATTCTAACGAAGAGCTCTTATTAACCGAGCAAAAAATAAAAATCATAAATATTAGATGAAATTTACTTCAAAGCGAGTGTTAGTTTTTAACGATGCATGAATCAATTATTGGATATACTATACAAAAGGAAAAAAATAATATTCGACTTTAACCAGGTAGTTTTTTTGTTTCTAGTGTTATCCAATGCAATCACTTTGTTCTGATTTTATTTCAGTACCGAAATCTCTTTCATTGAGCTCTAGAGCTTACGTAACTGTCATGCAAGTAACTAAATTTTGTTAAACTTTTGAAATTACTACAAAAATGTCTGATAGTAGTCAGTATTGCCCATTTAAAAGTAAAATTACGAAACTGTAATATTTATATGAACAAAAATTTCCTCATGTTTTCACTCAAATGTTCTCGGTATCAATTTAATAACATAAGGAGCTACGATTGAGTTGTTCTTAATTAGTGCAATTAAATTTGTTTCTCGGAGCTAACCGTTAAAGTAGGGGTCATTGTTGTGTTTAAAGTAGCGTTTAGGTTTATCATTTTTCAAGACCTTTCGTTTTATAAATAAAGAAAACTCACACACAGACATGATCGGGTTGTGAGACAAACTGGTGTCTGTAAAGGTAAACGGTTAACAGCTTCATCGTTAAACGTGTAAACTAGAAACATTATCCAAGGCTGTAAAACTGTTTGTAATCACCTGCAGTGGTCATAATGGCTGAAGTTCAGCGACTAATTAGAACTCTTGCTGGCCCTGAAACAAACCAGTCATCATTACAAGTGTTTACAAGCATGCATTTACAGATATTTTCTCCGGAGTATTCATTGATTAAACGCAGTTTAACAAAAAAGGTAAAATAATGGCAAAAAAAACGGGTTTTTTGTCTCTCCACCGAAAATTAATCGTGCAGAGTAACAAAAGACATACAAACTTTGGCAGAATAAGGGCCGCACTAAATGGCCAGTACTTCATTTAAAATGTTTTCATTTGTACAATGGCCTTTGATGAACGCAATAACAAAATTCAAACCAAACAAATTAAAAATGTACGTGCATTATAAAGAACAAGGCTGCTTTTTCATTTAATCAACGCTTCATAATAAATGTCTTGATAAAAAGAAATTCACTTTGTTGCTGTGCTACAGTTTGGTGAGCGACTTGTATCACAAAAATAAACTTATTACGTTTACGTCCTTTAAACTGAAAACAGCACCCGAGAAAGGAAAGCTGAGCAGTGACAAAAATCCCTTAGTGCGGGATGGTGAGGACGTTATATACAGTCAGTATAAAAACTCTAAAGTACTTCTTACACCTGTTTAACGGAAATTCTGATGACCCCCCCTGTGGTGCGTCGAACAACTACTTATGTATCTCGTGCTGGTTGACGTTGCTATAAAAACCCTCTTGCAGCTGTAACTAGACAGTTTTGTAAAAGTGGTTGCTACGTTCACCCTGGCTATATATCATTACTAAATCATCAGCGACTGTAGCGGCAAAATAACCAAAAACTGTGGAATTTCATCTTTAAGAAAATGTCTTCTTTTAGTCAATATCTGCTTCACCCCAGTCGGATGTCCGCTTTCAGTTACACGGATTTAAGGGGAACGAGAGAGAAAGACGAAATGAGCATCTGTGATGGCGGTGAGAGCCACACTGTGAACCATTCACGGTTGGACGAACAGCAGATAAAAACCGAGGCCGGGGAATTCGAGAATAGCGGTAACGAGAGACCGATTTCTACAAAAACTGAAAACAAAATTGAACTTTCCTCTTTTGAAGTAACAACGACCAAAGAAAGCGACCAAATTGTTGAAAAAAGCAAAAACTCTAAAGAAGATGATCGGAATTCCGAGACATTTGTTGCTGTAATTGCTCAAGCAATACTTAGTGTTCCCACCAAGAGAATGACTTTAAGCTCAATTTACAGCTACATTGCCAGAAACTACCCGCACTTCGACAAAGAGAAAGGACCCGGTTGGCGAAATAGTGTACGCCACAACTTATCGAGCAACGATTGCTTTGTGAAAGCCAGTCGAGCAGAAAACGGTAAAGGTCATTACTGGATGATCCATCCTAAAGATTTACCTGAATTCTCAAAAGGAAATTTTCGTAGGAGAAGAAAGCCACGTCGTCCAAAGTGTAGCCACTCGTTTCTGTTCCGTGATAATCCCTTCTTGTACCACACGTTTACCGCAGCAGGGTTAGCGTCATACCAGTACCAACATATGAGGTCTTCAGAGGAACTAGCCGAAATGTCACTTCCTCTTCCCTATGGAACAGCGTCTGAAAGATCAAGCCTCACACAAGCCACCGTTCGACCAAGATTTAGTCTCCTGGGCAATTTTGATGAGTCACGTCCTCGCAGTTTCGCCTATCCAAGGGCTGGTTCTTTCCGTTTTGGAGCTGAATACAACCATTCTGGAAGTTACTCAAATTTAACAAGTTTTCCTGGGGTTTATCAACACTCTTGCGGTTGCCATAGATAAAGCTGGTCTTATCTGTCTGTACAGCTCTATACACGAACTGTACTGGTCTTTTTAAAGTTTTAGCTATGTCAAAATAAGGAAAGTTCCCTAACGTAAGAAAGAAATGACACGAACTAGTAGTACTTTGTAAATTCTAAATGGTTCAAATTGATAGAGTTCAAATTATTACTGTATATAAGTTCATATAACATATGTGAGAATGATATAATATATATGAGGTAAATCTTAAAGTTAATATTCGCGGATCTTACATTGGAAAAAACTTGAGAAATGTTCAATATGGCAGTAACAAAAAAAATTTACTAGCTTGTTCTTGCGATTAGAGAAATATCTTATTTATATATGTCTATTGAGAAGAAGTAACCACAACTCACTTAAATGCTGTAAAATTTCGCAGCTTTAGAAGTATGTGATAATTGAGTTTATTTTACGCTTTATCGGTCGGTATAAAATACAATTTACTAAAGACTGAAACACTGATGATAAACTACAAGTCTTTCGCCATTTACTTTTAAAAAGACGGATTTATAAGGAAGATATCACAATTAAAGCAACCGCAATCATTTCTTTCATAAAGAGTGTCATTGTATAGAGCGTTGTTGATATAGCCGGCTTTGTAAATATAGCTAATAAAATTGCATTTGATAATACTTAAAGCTCTGTGTACTTTGGGATTTTTTCAATGTATTACTGATTAAATTTTTTGAGTGAATAGCACGCTCTTGTGTAAATAGCAGACTTCTTCTACTACAAAGGAAAACCGCAAACTAAAGATAATTTCAGATTGTTCACATATGAATATTTAGCGTTTTGAGGCAGCAAATGATCTACTGTATAAAGTAATATTTTTAAATTAGCCCAAATAGAACTATTTATTAAAATTTAGTATTTGTTTTCTGACGTCTTGACATTTTGATTCTCGGTGATCGAAGACAACCTGTCCAGCGATTTCGCATTTTTGTCAACCATTTCTAGTGTGTAAAACGGTCAAGTTGGAGAAAATATCAACATTGGATAATTATGAAATTTACAAAGATTCCGGTACGGATGCGGGCACTTTATTGATTTCCGTTCTAATTTACTTAACATTCACTTGTTCTTTTAACCGAACTTCATAATCCTCGAGGCTGCAGATGTCCACTAAAGCAATATTATTTTATATCATATCCAGTACGAGGCAGATGTTTATGACGGAAGAACCCCAATTTATACTCTTTCATATTTCAAGTTCCTAAACAACAAATGGCGGTTTGTTTGATTGAGTACATTGTTCGAAAAGCATTCTTTGTGAAGAAACACTATGGAGGTGGCTTCAGAGTGTTTGATTTTATTTCCAATTGCATATTTTGAAAATCAAACTAATTGAGGTACTGAACTATTGAGTATTCTCGCAATACTAGAGATCACATGTAATTACATTTTTATTTGTCAAAATCGTTTTCCAGTTAAAACAGCTATTATAGTTATTCACTGCATTGCAAATTCAAAAAGAACTAATTTGGTCGAAACAAAAACAGTAGTTTTCAATCAATCTATGGAAATCAAAGAGCTTCTAACTACCAGATATCATGTTCTACACCCATCACTTCCTTAGATTGTTCAAGTAGATCAATAGAATTCGTAGATATGGCAAACTTAAAAAGAGGCCTTCATATGAAGTATATTTCGCAAAATATCAACCGTCCTTAGTTTGAATTAAGATAATTTAATTTGTGCAAGAAAAATAATAACAATATCATGGTTCTTTTGAGTTATTAAATTGTATCTTTTGTTTCAAACGAAATGAATGTTGCTAAAAAAATTCTATAAATCTTATTCAAAACACAAAAATATGTTTTACCCGTAGCCAAAAAAAAAATCTATATTTCTTTAATAATAATACCAAATAATGGTAAGAATAAGTTCGCATAAAACGTGTGAATCTGTGTGAGTTCTTATACAACGGGTGTATGGAAACGTTCGACGACATGTTGGTTGCGTGTTTCAGAAGTGTTTCTCCTGCAAATAAACAACATTGTTCGAGCCGAACTTAGATCTTCTTGGTGTGAAGGTACAATAGAGCGTAGTGTGTTTAGGCATCCCTGCTTTACCACCAACAACACGTCAGATACGAAACGCTTTAAATAGACAGCGCTGTGTGAATGCGATAATTTTGATTTTGATTGCACGCGATCCAAGCTAATCTATTGAGATATCTCTCGCGTTAACTTTAAACGCAGTTTAGTGCCAAGATTAATTAAAAATTGCACTACTGGGAACTTTTTAACAAAGTTAATGGCGATCGGATGATATTTCGGTTTATCAAAGTTTGTTGAGATATAACTGAAACTAGTTATATAAACAACTGAAGCAACAATTTGAAGTTCTGACCAAGTTAGGCCGAGCTTTGCTGTCAGAAGTTTGAAAACAATTATAATCTTAAAGAAAAGCTTCGACTTTTTTCTTTTTAAAGCTCTTTAATGTCATTACAAAAGAAGTTGCTTTGATGGTAAGAAAAATCAATAAATTTAATTACTTTTGTATACAGGGCTTCCGTTTTCTCGTCCATTCTTAAATCAATTCCCTTTGTTCTTGCTGCAATAATGATATATTGATTTAGACAATCTTTCGCTATTGTTCTGTAAAACTTGAAGGCTAGAATTCATTAACAGGCCGCCCTCACGCGTCAAAATTCTGTAATTGGAAATTATTATTACAAAATCACATAAAAAACACCTAGCGCTCCAGGTGACAGCGATTGGTTTTGCTAACACCAAAGTCACTGTATTTAAAACTACAGCTCTACGTGATTAGGACATGTTAATCGCAAGAATAGGAAGGGAGCACCAAACTATAGTCAAGAAGAATATTCTACGTTGATCAAATAATTACAAATTTTTATCAGAACATTAGTAACAAGTTCCGTGAGACATTGATTTTCATATATGCATCGTGCAGCGTTCCGAGAGATGCGCGCTACCTCATGCAACGATCATTGTTCAGTTTTCTGGCTTTTCTTTCAATTTTCTCAGTATATAGATAAACCACAGCGCGCTGCAAATTCACAAGATGGTCAATCAACATTTTTAAAATAATAATACGAACACGTTTATGCAAGGCCGATCGCTGTAAATTTGACAGCGCGCAAAACAAACAAAGATAACAAACTAACCAAGTTGATTAAAAGCTTAAACATTTTTACTTATAGCTATCAAATGTTTAAAGTAGAGTATAGCTACATTCTCACTATTTATAACCTGATAAAAGGGATAAAAACTGTTTTTGAATGTTAATACCTTTTGGATAACCTTTCAGTAAAGACTGTTCTCTTTAGGTGGTATTTATAAAATGTAAACATTCTTTATTCATATTTTGAGTTGTTTTTAAATTTATATCTTATACATCTTCTTTCCCTTTATTAAAAACTGGTACCAGAATTTTCATTCTTTCATCGCATATCGTATTAACTTCCAATCATGCAAGTATTCTGTAAGCCATATAAGTGAAACAGTTGAGAGACCTATTCTTTCCTAATTGTGTAAAGTTGCATGCTACAATTCATTTAAAAGGTTTTGTACAGGCTTGATTTTTGTTGTTTATAGGTCCTACGCAACATCGCACCAGTCAGCTTGCTGCGAGTCAATTGATCAACTTTTATACATAAGAAATTGTAAAACACGTGCTAAAGCTGGTAATCTGGTATCTTTGCAAGTCTATATCTTGTCAAACATATGTAACTATCGCTTATACACTTGTACTGATTTTCGGATCTTATCAAAAGTTGAGAAAATGAAATCGAACAAAACTTTAATCTTAGCTTCCGATCAACTGCACAAGAGACTGTATTCTAACAATGCTGGGAAACTCCTAGCTCAATTTTCATTACGTGACAATTGACAGTTTGTTGATATTAATTGAAAGTTTTATCATTAAACAAACAAATGAAGAAAACTAAATAACCGAACTAACCATATTTTACAGAATTAATTACAACTGGGGCTATAAATAGCATGCAATGGAGTACAGAACAAGCAACTAAACTCTTTCACTATCCTACTATTAATATATATGAGATACACAAAGTGACAAACAGGCAGTAAATTTCGATCGAAAAACTCGAGGACCGTTTCTGACATTTTTCTTTAAGTTCATTGATTTTGCTAATGCATAAACAATTTAATTTACTCGTTCAACTTGTAGTTTTGCTCTAACTTTGATAAAAAAAAACTGAGACTTCATGTAAATGGGACTTAATTCAGCTACACGCTTTTTTTTATAAGAACCAGTAAATTTTGCTGAGCCTCATTGTTCTTAATTTTTTGGCGATTTCAGCCTC
>JAPEIX020015319.1:0-12610 GCA_026122405.2 Zoanthus sansibaricus
TAGATAGATAGATAGATAGATAGATAGATATAGATAGATAGATATAGGTTGACTCTCTGAAATCCTGTAACAAAAAATAGCTGATTTGGATGGTCCCATACTGTATATGGAACATAAGAAAATAATATATTTTTTATTTCCCTTTATTTAGAATTCTTACATTTCTACAGATGATACTATTGATGGAAAAGAGATAATGGAGAAACATTATAGGGGATTATCAAAGGAGTTGGAGAGGAAAAATCCAAATGTAGATGTGGTAAATTCTTATCTCAACAAAGAGTTTCCTGCCAGAAGAGAGTGGCTTAAAAATGTTTTGCCAGGTAAATGAGTTAACAACTCTTGCAAACTTACCCATGTTTTAAAGATCATGCGGAGGTAAGTATAACCACCTTTTAGTAACCTATTAAGCTGAAATTTCCTCAAATACACCTTATATTATTACTTTACTGTTTTTAGTGCTGGGGTCAAGTAAGTTTTTTAATTGTGAATTAATGAGTGTGATTATGGCGAAGTACTGCAAAAAGTTGAGTTATAGTTAAACCAAACATAACATTTGACAGGTGGTTGCGATAAATTTCAGTCAAGGTCACTAATCTAACTGTACAAATGCTACAACTTAAAGCCTTGTCAATGGATAAAGTGCTGTATAATTTTTCGAAGAATAGATTTAGTTGGATAGCTTTTCCTGCCTTAACAGTTAAGTATAATATGGTGCTTTCTGTCTATATTAAAAGATAATTGAAGAGACAAGAAGGGTGTTGACAATTGAACCCACTGGAGATCGAAACCACTTCAAAAATGCTTGTCTGGACAGATTGGGGGAAGAAGTTGAAACAATTATCTACTATGGAATTCATTCGAAAGGAATATCTGTGCCAAAAAGTCCAAAGCCAAGTAAGTTATTTTATGCCAATAGCTTTTGAATAAGATTTTGTATTAAATACATGTTAAGGAATGAAATCAATATATTTAATAATTTTCTGTTCCAAATTATCTATGTTGTTGTCATAATGTTGCTTTTAAAATTGATGAAATATAGGCTAAAATCATTTTTAAATGTTTTTGACGGTGAAGTCATCATGAATAGAATGTTTGGTAATTTGCATACAGTTAGGTTGGGATCCACTTTAAGTCTTTCTCTGGCAATTATCTAAAAATCATTTTATTATTTTCCACTGGAAAGTTGTTTTTCTCTGCTTACGACACTCCATTGAATTCATGCTTTGGATTTTTTAACAGATGACATTTCAGATCTGAATAGACCATTTTCGCATCTGTGGTACATAGCTGCTTTCTACAATGACAACGGACTCAATTAGTACAGTGTTGTTAAATATTCAAAAATACTTGCGAGAGAGAGAGAGAGAGAGAGAGCGAGAAATACACACAGTTATAAAATGTGTAAACCACGTTGGAATTTAGGAATATTTAACTTCATAGTGAGGTTGGCACTGTACAAATTGAGTCCGCTGTCATTGTAGAAAGCAGGTACTGCAAATGCGAAAATAGTCTATTATGTTTCGTATCTTCATATTTAACTCTTTTTACTGTAAAATTTCTTTTTGATTCTCTACATATGTATTGCTGTAGTTGCATTTTTTATGATAGATGTTTGATTTATGTTTATTATCTTTGCGTGTAACCAAACTTCTAATTTTTCTTGTTTGCCAAAAAATGAAGCGATTATTGTGAAAGCACTTAGTGTTTGGGCCAAAAGAGCTTTCAAAAAAACCAGTGGAGTTGGTGCATCAACTTAAGGTACCGTGTATTGCAGTACATTTGTTCCCATTAAATGGCAATATGATCTGATGTGCCAAGCGATTATAATCAATGGGAAATTGCTGCAACTGAATGGGCTAAATTAACAAAGTGCCGATTTTCTCATCCCATATATATTATGGCAATTGGCCTGACTTTATTATCTTATTTTGTCTAGTGATAGATAATTTACTTGTCAAATGCATAGTGTTGCCTTTCATTGGGTTAGATATCGCTGATTGTATGTAATTTGTGTGTCTTTAAAAAGTGTCTTTAGGATTACAACTACTATATTTCCTCGAATAAATGCCACCCTCAAAAAAATGCCGCACCCTAAAAGACAAAATCTGCAACATCAACTTTATCTGATTTCTTACGCGTTAATGTACAAGCACAAGTTGTAGTTGTAAAACTGTAAAGCTTGATTGGTATAACCAGACAAACAACTGTATCATGTATCATTTTTTCTACTTTTTAAAGGAAAATTACGTTTGGTTGTTTAAAAAAATTAGACAGCATTTTCAATAAAAACTCCCCTTGAAATGCTGCACCCGAATCCTTAAAAATTTAATGAACGATAAGGTAGAGTGGTCAATCAATAAATTATAGGTAAAACAAGTATAGTTTTTATTGGGAAAGGTTGCCACTACATCTTGTTCATCCAAAAGGAATCATCAGGTTGCTGGCAAATTCCATTACCATTCACCTAAAGGTTCCAGATTAAACAGGTTGTAGTGACAACCTTCCCCAGGTTAAAACTATGCTGATTATCTAGAATTAACTTTTCGTATATTGTATTATTTTAAGGACCATGAAGATCCTGAAAATTTGAGTTCAAAGCGTTCGGGAAATGTCCCCGGCCTCATCCTGGAGAAGAGCAATTGCTGTTTGATTGTTGGAAAGAGTATTATGTGCGAGGTAGAGGTGGCCAAGCTGAATGAGGCAGCATTTGCACTGCTTGCTACCTTTTACCTGTTTGATTTTGATTATCCAAGGATGCAGGAGATTGGTTTTAATGTGCTTCAGTACTTTGTATTTGAGGACAAAACATACCACAGGATATTGCCATTCCATTCAAGTCAGCACTGACTAGCTACCAAAGTTTTAAAGATGACATGCAATGAACTAGATGAAATGTTGCTATAACTTCTGAATAGCTTTATTCAATTTTTGTTCACTTATTAAGTACCATTGCACCCAGATGTATCCAACTTCCATTTAGGGTTATTATATATACTTCATGTTTCAATTAATCAGTTCGTTATTTCTTATTGTTAAACATATTAAGTAATTTGTATGAGTTATGTACAAGGAAAATTTGGACACTGAGAAACTGACTTGATGGTACTATACAGGGGAACATGTTTGCCCTTTTATCTTCTAAGTATTTTTATAACTACAAATCAAAGTATGTCATTTATAGATAAAATGAAGTGTTGTTTGTCGTTGCATTATCCAAGTCTCAGAGAAGGTCTACATTTTAGCAAAATTTGCAGCTGATTGTTTATATCTTTCAATGAGACTTACAAAAATTATGAAAATGACTTGATGAGAGTCCATACACCTGCTTGGGGGCCCCTTCTCCATGAATGGGCAAAATGGTTGTTAGCGGTTATGTAAAACCAACATTTTCTGTCTCATTCACATGCCAATGAACAGTTCTTCGTCAATCACAAGGTTTAAGCCTTCTGCACCCTTTATGATGAGCTCAGGCACCCACAAATGGTGTAGACTCTCATCAGGTCACCCTCATAGTTTTTGTAAGTCTCATCAAACACATTTATATTGACGCTGGCAAAAGCTTTTGAAACTAAAGTAAAATCAGCGCGCCTTAACACACTTGTACCTTTTCAAAACCTTACCCAACCTTTATAAGTTACATCTTTTATAAGCTAAGTTGCTTCGTACTGTTACAAGGTTTGTGACGTCATCATGGAGCTCAACCAAAACTGAAACTTTATCCAGAACACTCTCTGTGACACACGAGACAGAAAAGGTTGATTTTGCTTAACCGCTATCAACGATTGTGCCCATTTATGGACAAGGGGCCCCCAAGCAAATGTGTAGACTCTCATCAGGTCACCTTCATAGTTTTTTGTAAGTCTCATTGAAAGATAAAAGCAATCAGCTGCCATAAAATCAAGAAAAAACAAAAACAAAGTTCTTTTCAATGCAGAATCTTTAGCACAATGCTCAGTTTGGGTAAATAGTTCTTTCAAAAAACTTTTAACCTTTTCGGTTGTTCAGTTATTTTAACCAAACGTCTCAAAACCTGCCCGATTAGAACAGTTTCTATGAACAACTTCAGCAGGCAGCAATTTTGCTGGCACTTAAACGCATTGCATCATAGGAATTTTTTTAATTTTTCGTGCGGGAAACACCTACTCCATAAACATTCTATATCAGATATATAAGTCTCAGAGCAGGTCTACATACTGGCGAGATTTGCAGCTGTTTTCTTTTATCTTTCAATGAGACATACAAAAACTTCTGTCGATGGGCGATTTATGAAGTGAAACTCCAGCCTTAATATCCGACCTATTGATACACCCTTGTACAACACAACCATAACGAAAACCTACTAAATAATTAAATTTTCTCTCTATAACTGAGTAGATTAGCCACGATGTTTAGTTTTGGTTAAGGCGATGACGTCTTCGCTTCTCGACTCACTTTTTCACTCTTACACGGAGTTTTCTAGTCCGAGTAATGGCGGACGTTTTGATCGCGAAAATACAGTGGAAATAAAATTACTTCTCGTGGGAAGTTCGACTTAAAACCTGGCATAATTGTTATTAAGGGTAAGTAGTTTCAGTATCCAAAGAGAAAAGGAAAAGTAAATTTTTGATCGCAGTAGCACTTAAAGTAAATCTGACAATATCTGCTTTTATTAGTTCCGTTGAAATGTATGACAAGGAAAATCTATGGTAAGAATCAAAGGTTCCTTTCATAAAGTTAAAATCAAAATTCAAAATTATTTTGGAAATACAATTGCAAAGACATCCCAATTTACAATGAAGTAGATATGAAATGATGCTTTCAAAATCGATGGCTATTACTATAAAAGCAGGTTTACCACATTTTTACCTTTTCGTCATCTTGCCAAACTTTTATTAACCTAGTTGGTGGGTACTGTTACGAGGCTTGTGATGTCGTAAGCAAGGTAGAGCAGAGCTGAAACTTTCTGAGAACACTCTCAAACACCTATAATATATACAGTTGCAGTGACGTGCCAAAACATCAAGTGAAGTTTTAAGTAAAGCTATGACCTTATCTGCAGCTTTTAGTTGTTGAAATACAAGAGGAAAACTTTGCTAAATATTGAAAGCTCGTGTCGTAATTTTAAAATCAAGTTCAAAAAACAATTTTAATATGTACAACCATTGCAAGAGACTTTCCCAATTTACAATGAAGGGCATTTAATGTTATGCAGGCAAAATCATTAGGAAATAACAAAATCGTTACCAAGCGTTACCAAGTTTTTACTTTCTGTGACTACGTTACCAAACCTTTACAAACTTAGTTGCTGGGTACTCTTACAAAGCTTAATACGTCGTGAGCAAGTTAGACCAAAATTTGAATTCTTTAGAAAACACTCTCTGCGACCCATAATATGAAAAAATACGTGAACGTGTCGTAACATCTAATGGAGTTTCAAGTAATGCTATAACATTATTAGAAGCTATAGTTCAATTGAAATGCAAGACAAGGAAAAGCATCACTCATTATCAAAGGCTATTTTAATAAATTTAAAAACAAAATTCAAGAATATCTTCAAGTTCTACAACCACTGAAAAAACTTTACCAATTTACAAGGACATTTCAACTGATGCTGGCAAATTCGTTAGCAAATAACATGAAATCGACGGTTCTGACTGATTGATTGATTATTTGTTATATGTATTTTATCAATTTGATTATCCATATTATCATCATTATGGAAAGTAATTATTGGTTCATTATTACCATGCAGTTTCCATCTTGTAATGGTTGTAATTGCATTTTAATCCACTCCGAATAATCTTAAATTTTCATATTTCTCTAACACTATCATGCCTCTCTATTCTAGTAATACTGATAATTCAAAACCGCCAGATAAATATTTTGCTAAACTAGCTGTTTCTGATGAAAGGAAAATGCTGCGAATTGCTTGCTTCCAGTTGATATAATGTTTCGAACTGTAAAATGATTTATGTTTTAAGCAGGTTTGGAGTGATGTAATTTTTAGTCTATTTTAAACAGATTAAAACACTAAATTGTGTCTTTTATATCCACCAAATCAGTGGACAGTACATTTTGCACACTATGATTGGCTCCTCTGTCTTGGAATATTGTTAGCTATTAATTTACTGTTTTGAGAGTTGTCAAAATGACAGCTCATTTTGCAGCAATTTCAGACGTACCCTTCGGGGGGAAGTTGTATAATGTAGACTAATATTTGTTTCACCGTATAAGTGAAAGAAAAAATTGATTTGCCAAAGAAGCTTAAATCACATTTTTTTTTGGTCAAATAGGGATGTAAATATGAATTTATGGAAGTTATGCCTCAATAGATGTGGACAATTGAACAATATAAAAAACTGTAACAATTTTTATTTGGTATTTCAATGTAATAACAATGCCAATACTAAGAGCTAAAGATTAAAATAAACAGTTTGTTGATTTGAATAACAACAATAATATAATCTTAAAAAGATATTTAGATAACTAAGGGCTTTTAGATTTTTGAAAAACAACAACAAGATATCATGATAAATTCCTCAGAGTGCCAATAACTGTGGGCATCCAGATTGTAGTCTAGATTTTTGAACAATAACAATATCATAAAAAAGATACTTTTATGAAAATCCCTTTATATTAACTTTAACTATGAGTAATATGAACAACAGAAACAATGCCACAGAAACATATTTAGATATGTATTCTTAACAGCTAATTCTTACATAGCTATCATATCTTGATTAAAGCACAAGTGCTACAAAAATCTAGATATTAATGAGTTCAGTATCAATGATGTAGTTTGTTTGAGTGTCATATGTAATCTTGACACAATCCATGTCCAACAAAGCACACAAGATGTCTTCTTCAGAGGAATCTCCATTCAAACATGCAAAATTTAACATTTTGGAGACAACAGATTGGTTGAACAGATGAAGATGGAGCTTTTTGTTGTCATTCTTGTTTTCGACAAACAGTTTAAAGTTCCACTTGATATTGCACTTTTCTGTTTTTTGTGTCATTTTGCAGGTGCCACAGATGGCTAGCTTTCCCTTTATTGTCACTTTCTTGGAACAAAGTCCACAGACATGGTTCTTTGCCATATGTTCAACACCAATAATAGAAGCTGTTATGTCATTTGATGTTGAGGGCACATCTACTTGACAAAGTGGTTCTTGGAATGGAGCAACTTGTTCAATGGTGCATTCATTCTCTTGTTTTGGGGTATTAAGGTAGATTTCTCCTTGGCTCTTGCGTGTCCGTATTTTTTTGAAAATATATGTGGAGCCTTCCTCTTGCTTGTCTGTATGGCTACCCCAGAATATTATCTTTATGAAGCCAGAAGGATCTGTAATGTATCCTTCTTGCTTCTTTACTTCAGAACCATGGATTGCAATTTTTTTCGTGCCACTTAAGTATGCCATATATCCTTTGATGGTGATAAGCTGTTCATTAGCTACATGTGTCAAAGATGCAATCGAAAGAACATCTTCTTGATCCTGGTAAGCAAATGTTGCACTGGTTGGGATAACTGTGGTTTCTTTGTTGATAATGACATCCTTTCTATTATACTTGTTACTTATCTTGTAATTGTTGATCTTAACAGGGGACTTTTGCTTTGATAAGGTTTCAAGTGCTTCCCTTCTTTCTAGATTGAAAGACACTCCTCTCTGAACACTTGTATTAGTTTGTAGCATGTAATTGAAGTAAGATGTTCGACCGTTTTTTCTGACTGGTGATACACTATGTATATAGCAGCTGATCTCAGGTGTTTCTGAAAATGAAGATATTGTGCATAAGAAAAAATCCAATAAACAAAATAAGTTATTACTTCATAGTTTCTAACATGCTTTCATGTAGTAGATAAAATATGAGCAGGTGGTCTGTATGAGGTTTAAATATACTCACCTAAGGCTCACAAATTTCTATTGTATTCCTTGTAAACTCTTTAATTATTCATGAAATTGATATGTATTAATCTACAATGTGAACTTACCATCATCTGATTTTTTTGCATCCATGAATGAAATCTAAAAAAAACAGAAAAATTAATTAGCCATTAATGAAAAAAGTAGGTAGTTTGAATGTAGGCAAAATGGAACTTGCATGGCAGAAGATGTGAAAATTAAAATAACACTAAGGGAGCTGTTAGGACTTACCTAAAGTTAATTAATAAGAGCTGTACTGAATGTGAAGGATTCAGATAAAATAAGAAAGCTGTAATAATGGTGGTCAATAATGTAACACACTTTGACCAATATTTAGGACTAATATTATGCGCTATTTTATAAAGCACATAACATCTACGCCTGATGGAATTCAGCAGTTGTTGATTGTGCTACCTGATCTAGTCTAGATTCTTCTTCGAGCCTATATTGTAATGTTGCAGATGACTTAACACTTGTTAACCTTTCAAAAGTCATTGGCTCAATTACTAAAGAAGACAGGGTTTTTACTCTACTAATAGCTACATATGTTATACCAGGTGTTTTTTCTGATTTACCAATGTCAATCCATGCTTTGGGCAGAGTAAGTCCTTGACTTTTGTGGATAGTAAGAGCATAAGCAAGTCTAAGTGGAAGCTGTTGTCTTTCATGAATCCCTTCTATTGAGTGAGATGATGCAGTGATTGGGCAAATAGGCACACATGATGGTAAATCTGTTCTAAATGAAGGGCCTCTAAAGTCATCAAACTTCACTATTACAGCTATAGGCAAATGAGGTGGCTGATGATCGATTGCATATATTATATCAAGAATAGTACCAGTTGCTCCATTGCAAAGACCAACACTTGCCCATAGATTCATAGTCAGCATGACTTTAGCTCCTTTAGCAAGATATATTGTTGGTTCTAAGCCAGACAGTTCATCAGATGGTAATGTCTTAGCTGTACTTGATGAATGGCGTGCATTAATATGAGCACAAGGTTGCTGAAGTTTTTTTAGTTGGTCATGATTATAAGTAGAAACTTCATCGTTACTGTAGAATAATCTGGTAGCATTATCAAATTCAGCAATATTTTCTATGTTAGATGGCTGTCGTGTTAAAAGCAACTGCCAGTCTTCAATTGTTGATTCACCAATTCTCAGCCTTGACAATAAATCTCTGAACTGCTGTTGTCTATGAGAAGAACCCTGGACTCTTTGGTTGACAGTAAGCTTAACAACCTTATCAAACATTCTATATGTTAAATAACCTTGTTCTCTAAAAGGATTAGAAGGTTGAGCATGATACAATGGTTTATCTGCTACTGGGGGAAGCTGGGCAGGGTCACCAATTAAGATCATTGAAATACCACCATGAACTTTGTCATAAAAGGCTGTAGCTTGCTTACAGCGTTTATCAATCCAGCCAAATGTTGCTTGACCAAGCATTGAATACTCATCTATTAATATGTATTCTACTTCCTTAAATGTATCTTGTAGTCTTGTTAAGCTTTGTCCAGACAGGTCTCTATTGGCTCTTGGACCAACTGGTAGTTTGAGCAAAGAATGTATGGTAACACCTTTGATATTGTATGAAGCCTTTCCAGTGGTAGCAGTGACCGCACACTTATTTTGTAATAGGTTACGTAATGCATTGATAAGATAACTTTTACCAGTTCCAGCTTCACCTATTATTATAAGGCATAATGGCTCCTTGTCACTAGATTCATCCTCTTGGTGAGCATTAACAATATCATATGCAAGTCTTTGCATTTCACTAAAGGTATTGATATTCACTGCAGCAAAATTCTCATTTGAAGCATTTGAAGACTGCTCTTTCTTGTTTTTTATCCAAGTTGGCATTTCACCAATCTGTTGTTCAGTATAGCTAAGTTGATCCTGATGCCAATTGTGAGATTCTGCTGACAGTTCACTATAATTTTGAAATGGTGTATGAAGATCTGATATAATCATCCATTCTTCTTGGGTATTGGTCTCGTACTGAGCAGGTTCATCATGTTGTTCTTCCTGATTCTGAATAACATTTTGCATTTTATCAAACCAGTCAGGTACATTTCTCTGGGCATATTCAGTTTCTAAAAAATCAAGCCAACAGCTGATTAAAATGTCATCAGATGGCTCTTCATTGCCCCAAGCATTGTTTTGACTTATTTTCCAGGGTTTGTATCTCAGAAGCTGATACTTACAATATGATGCAAAATTTGGTCCCTTTGGATTACTAGAGTATGTTGGAAATATACGGGGAATAACATTATCTGGTAGTTTTTCTAGTTTACCATTTACAAGTTTGAATGTTGTAGCAAACTGTACAAAATTCAAGTCCATAACTTGTTGTGAATTGTCATACTGTTTGCGATTGGCATAGACATCTAGTAGCGAGTTGGTAGTGCAAACAACACCATCATCATCAGAGAGCTTAGTTCTCACTCTACGTGAACCATTTAGACTTATTGGAATGACCTTGAATGATGAACTGTGAAGTTTAAGTGAAAGCAAGTGATGCATTGTTTCTTGGGCTGCATAATCTCTTTCTCCAAGAGTTTTCATTACAACTTTCTTAATAGCTTTATGAGGATTACTTGCTGTGTTTGTATTTTGAATTATTGAGTTAAATGCCTGTTTTAACACAGGTGATCTTGGCTCACCCTTTGCAGCATATTTAGTAAGATATTCAACACATGCATAATGATCAATGACCACCTGAATATCGCAGTTGGCTCTCCAACCTTGCAGTTGAAGTCGCTGGTTATTGTTTAATCGAGAATCATTTCTCTTAGTAATTATCTTAGCTCTGTATTGTTCTTTACTACTGTTTTTACTATTCATCTTTTCAAATTCTATCTTAGTATCAGAACAGTGATCAATTGGAAAATGAAATCTACATTTTACTTCAGGCTCGTTGCCTTTCTTTCGCAAACAATAAGTTGCACTGCAACGTGTATGTCGTTGCACTGTGTTGAGGAGATCAACATAGTCCGAATCCATATCCCACTCAGGGATGTCTTTATATTGCCTTTGACACGGATGCACCTCTGGTCGTATCCACATGTCTTCATCTGGAGGATTTGGGTTGACTGTCGACAACAACCAATCAACATATTGGCAAGCAGTTTTACTGGCTTTATTACCTGCTTCAATCTGTTGGTCTAGCTCTGACACATCTCCAATGATAGTTTCACTATTCTCATCCTTGAACTTTTGAGCTAAAAATCCCTTTAATGCAACTTTAGTCAATTCACATAACCCTGGATCATTGTTTAGTTTAGCAGTACCGTGACAATGAATACTACCTCGACCTTGGTACTCAAACCTGTACCAGTGCCATTTTGCATCAAGAGTGTCATAAAGCCAGTATTTCACAAAGTTTCCTAGTCTTTCAGTAAAAAACCAGTCAACAATATGAGGATTATTAATGACATTTTGCCGCCTATCCTCACTAGATATAGTCGTGTCAGCATGAATGCTATCATAAAACAAAGAATGCAGTTCAGGCCAATGCATGTCTGCTGATGAAAACGTAAAAAAGAATGTTGGGGTACCAACATTTGTCACAATCGCTTTTAAATCTTCCTTCACCTTATGCCAGTAAGCATTTGAACCAGCAATGTTAGCAATGTATCTAGACACTTTTGACATGAATGAAGTCAAATTATTACTTGAGGTCATTTCTCGTAGTTCCTCAATAGTTAGATGTGCCTCACTGGGATTTTGCTTCAAAAAGATTCCAGTTTGTTCAAGGGTTCTTTTTCTTTGGATCATATTGAAAGCCCAGTAGGAAAACCTTGGGTGGCTAGCAAAACGATAAACCCATTTACCATTTGATTTTTCAGCAAACTTTATCAAGTGTCTAACTCTATCTAGAAAAGGAACATCTCTAGCCAAAGCTTGATTGGTAGGATCTCCTTTACCATCAGGAAATAATGTAGGGAATGCCATAGATGCTAAGTGGGGCGTTTGATATTCATTTAATGGTTGATCTTCAACTGAGGGCCATGACATTGGTTCATCTGCTGAAAGCTGATTTCTAACTGCATTAAGCTGCTTTTCCTGCTGTTCACCAACAGGCAGAAAACTACTCATATCAGTAGATCCATCATATACTCTATCCTCACTAGGGTTATCAGTAGGCGGACCTGAGTCAGGCTCTACAGTTGGATCAGGAATGATATCATCTTCAGTTTCAACTGTCAAAATATCAGCTGGTACATCATCATCAGGCAAAGAACTCAAGGCTTCTTCATTAATTAGTATATCTGCATAGTGAGGGTTATTTTGTATCAGCCACAATATTGCATCATGTACTTTTTGTCTTCGCACATTGACATCTTTAAAGGTGTTATCCCTACCCTTGACTTTAACTATAATTACAGATAACTCTTTAGGGTATCTGGGTAATAGAGATGCAAGTTCTTTCACATTTTGGGGTAAATTGATACAATGTCCAGAGTAACCCCTTTGACCTCCAGGCTTAATATAAACTCTCATAATGGGGAGAGCACGAGCAATCAACATTTCTTCTATCTGAGTCAACTCCTGTAACTGAGGTGGCACTGAAGATGGAATCATTGAATTTTGAACTGAAAACTTTCTTGGAGTTTTTTTATCTCTTGCACATCGTGAGCATACATAAGTGCTACGTGATCTTGGCTTAGATTTCAATGGCCATGCTTCATGGCAAACAGTAC